>APFE031189352.1:18743-126266 GCA_000404065.3 Pinus taeda
TCAGTAACAAATATAGGCAATTAATTTTCAATTTACTGAACTAATAAAATTAAGAATAATAATGACTTTGATTGAAATTTAATTATTTGATCTGAATCTTTTAAATAAATCTTGGTTGAAAATATAAAGATGGATAACACTTTTCTAAATGAATTTTTTTAATAAATCTTTGTTGAGTTGAAGTGTAAAAGAAGATTGTAAAATATTTTCTCATGAACAACAAATAAGTACTTCAAATTTTTTTTATTGTAAGTCGAGATTTTATAATTATCTCTATCAAGGGTTTTCCACGTTTACTTTTAATTAATATTTTTTTATTAATAGATTTACTCTGTATTTAATTGTTTTGAGGAAAAAGATTAGTTTTTTTACAGTTAGAGATAAACTTTGCTTGAAGAATTTCCACCCACTTTCATGAGATGGTGCTTGGATTCACAACCAAATTTTGGGTTTTCCCTTCACTTTCATGATTTGGTTTTTAGATTCCCAACCAAATTCTAAGTCTAGAATTTGTTTATATATATGTGAACTCCCTGGGAAGCAGATATAGTTCGTGATCACCTTTGCATGGGCTCCACATGATTCCATGATATTGTCATTGAAATAAACAAACATGTTTTCGTATTGTATCGAGAAAAAAATATGCAAATTATAAACAACCTATGGTTTTAACTTTTTTTAGCGTGCATTTTATTTTCCTGCCGACAAACTATTTCTGATAGACAACATTTTATTTTCCTGCCGACATACTATTTGTCATAGACAACATTTTATTTCCCTGCCGACATATTATTTGTCATAGACAACCCTCTCTAGTAATTATTGTTAATAATTTGCTCCATGTCCATTGTCCCCGCTAATATATTGGATATTCCATTTTATTTATTTATTACTACCACTACAAAATCTTCACATAACTTATCCTCATGGGGAGAAATCGATTTAAACCATGATAATTCTTTGAAATTATGAAGAAACAAAAAAGCATTACATGCCATATGGGCATCCAATGTCATCCCTTTTGGATACATAGAGGTATTTTTGCAAAAATTGTCAATCTTGTTACTAAATTTAAGAATGATATTATTCATTTTTTTATACTTAGAAACTTGTGCTCTTTTTGATAGCCACAATGGTAATGGACCACTTTCAATGTAATAATGATTTTTTATTCATATTTAATTTAGAGAGATTGAACATTTATATTACTAATTTATTTAATTAATTAAAATGGTCAATGATATTTTTTTGCTTAGAGTTTTAAAAAATGAATTTGAAAAGGCTTTTCATTTTTTTTTACTACTAAAAATCCTGTACTCAAACCTCTACAGTGTTTCATTTAGATGTATCAAATTTTAACATATCATCTAAACATTATAGTATTTTTTGTGAAATTTTGTGGTTGCCAAAATTTACTCATAAAGTTATTGTGGTATATACCATTGTAAAACCCAATGAAAGAAAAAATGTAATTAGTTAGAAATGCAAGTTTGATTGACTTATTAATCTTAGAATAAATGTTACGTAAATATGTCTTCAATGTTACAAGGTTCTTTCATAATCCCTATTATTTTCCTATGACTTTAATATTCAAAATTCCATATGAAATGAATTTTCACTAGATTTAGATCCCTAATTACATACACTATGTACATAGGGCATGCTTAGTCATCAACTCTTATTATTATCTTGTAAATGATGCAATATGGATTTGATTATTACCCAAATACATCATCTTGACACATGGTAGTACATCATTTTCACTATCTTGAAGCCTACTACTAAATGGACCAATGCCATAAGTAGTGGTATTTTTAGTCAATTAAAGTTTATTTAGGTGTCATTTTCTCAAGTTCATTTAGGTGTCATTTTTCTCATTTTTTTTGGTATATGAATTTGAAAATTCCTCCGTTTCTATTTCTATATTTCCATATCATTACTAATCTCTTGAGAGTTTTTATTGAAAGTGACATCAAAATTATCACAAGGTTCTAAAATTATAGTAAACCCTATAAACTTCCAATATATAGGCTCTGAATTCTTCATAAAATGATAACAACATATAATATTATAAACTCCAATATAAAAATGTGTCTATATAAAAACAAGATCAACATTGATATATTTACCATTAAAAAAATATCCATAAATATAATTGAAACATTATATAGTTACTCAACTAATCTATAATCCGTATCGTTACTTTAATGATATAACCTTAACATTCAAAATTTCATATTGAAATGAAATTTTCCATCCAGTTTGGAACTCAACAATATACATGGAATGCATACCTGCATTTTTAGTGGAGTAGTCTTTATTATGAGCTCAAAATGATGTAACATTGTTTTGATAATAACGTAAACATTTGAAGCATTAAGTTGTTGGGAATAGATATTCAATTATATATATTATGGGTGGAAGTGAATATATATCTAAGGCTCAAATATTACTTACTTTGAAAAAGGTTCAAATAATATTTTGAAAAATAAATTTAAGTACTAACAATTTTTAATTTTCCAAATAGCTCATATGCATATTTCTTGATTGGCATCTCATTCTATTATTGCTGAGCAATATAGTTTTAAATTTAAATATCCTGACGTAAAGAGTGTCTTTATATTTCATTAACATTTAAATGACGAATGTTAAGATCATACCATTATGATATTATTGAACATTTATCAAAATTGAAATGCCATCATCATATTAGACCGTATAATAAATTAAAAATAAAGATTTCCATAATTACAGCAATATTCCCTTTGTTAGAATGGAAATAATACTTCAACATAGATCACTTAAACATGAATACTTTCCTCCCTTTTCCATTCAAATTTTGTTGGTTTAACGTAACCAATGATGTGATCAACCTGGAATCTTGGAATTTTGTTTTTTAATTAAAATATCATTTTAGTGAAATGAAGGAAAAGTGTGAAGCATTTACTGATGCTTATTAGTAACATATAAATGGTAATATATAAAACTAAACGAGCTTTTATTTATTTATTATAATTTGCGTTGATATATAAATATTTTGAAAAACGTTTAATTAGTCTAATAAATTAATCTTATTTTTTATTATTTAATGATATTATTATTTTTTACTATTTATAAATATTTAATCTTAGAAGGAACTAGAAGATACTAGCTATGGTAAAGTGGAACGTAGGTTTTATTCAAATTAAAATTTGATCTTTTCCAAATCTGTTAATTATCTTGCTGATTTATAACCCACTACGTCATATTTTTATCAGCCATTTAAAAGGCCCTTGTGTTGTCGGGTGAAGAAACTAAGAACGAGATGTAGTAAAATAAATTATCTTGTATTGTAGTTCTTTAGCGTTGGAAAACAAATTGCTAAACCAACGGTTAATCTGGTTAGTAAAATAAATAATCTTATAGGGTAGTTCTCTGATCTGGGTAGTGGAGAAAAATGATGGGTTTTGGATTTCTTTTTAAATATTTTACAAAGTTTAACAATTATGTTGATAAAGTTTAACAATTGTGTTGATAGGCGTTTTTTTTTTTTTTTTTGGTTTTGGGTGGCCAAATAATGTTTACCCAGCTGATCAGAGTGCTTCAATTTCACCTTTCTAGCTAATATCATCGTGAAATATGTTTCCCTTTCCATCTTTCTATATGTCAAGCTATGCTCACCTACACCCTCCTGCCATACTCCTCTCCCTTTAGCATTGACTTCTCCTGCAGACTCGCAAGTCAGGCCTTCAACATTTACTTATTCTGCAAACTCGCAAGGTGGGGTTCAGTATACTAGCCGGACATAAGTGAATAAGTTCAAACTAGAGAGGGGATACCCATGGTTAGAAGTCGTTGTTCTTCGCATTGCTACACTAGAGCATTAAAGGGAAGCCATGGTCGTGCATTGATTCTAACAGACCTTGCCCTATGGATTCTCTATGGTCTCCTTATTATATCCATGTCTCTTCTCAGCGACAGAATTTGTCGAGATGAAGGGGAAGAGATTCAAAAGGAAAACCATCTTGTTCTGTGGCGATTCTAAAGAACAGGGCATTAGCTGCTAGATGTTCAAGAATATGAAGGTTTACTGGTTTGCACTATCGTTGCAGTCTTCGTGATTAAAGCGGGGAATTAAGGTCAGTCTTTCTCTTTGATAGGGTGCCCTTTGGATTTTTTTTCTCCCAAACCCTAAGGGTTTGAAATTCAATTTCCACTTAGCTTCCCAATTCTCACATCATAAAATCTGCCCTCCCACGTCAAAAAATCCGCCCTCTGCCTTTGGACGCCCTAAACCTGGCGCTATTCCATTGAGCTGAAGTAGCAACCAGAACAGGAGCGATGGAAAGGGGCGATTCCAGTGTTCAATCTTCAATCTACTATTTGGGATGTGAAAGCTTCAATCTTTGGGCGATTTATGTGGAGAACTCTCATTTGGCTCAGTATATGCTATTTTTAATGATATCCACACATAGAACAATGGGTTTTCTTAATCTCGGGCATTGAACAAATCCAACTTTGAATTTTATATCTCTTGTCTTTATCCTCATACAATTCATCGGGAATTTCTTCTTCCTGATGAGACGGTTCCTCATCTTGTTTAATATCAAATTCTTCTTCTACATGACCAGGATGCTCTCATTCTTGTTTAAGATCGGGTGGTTCATCAATGTATTACCTAAAACTGAAAACAATAACAAATTTTCCTCCAAAGAGTAAACTTTTCGAGTCTTTGGGGCTTTGGTTCCTCGTGTGCAAGGTGAGACAGGAGAGTTTTGAGGTCTCAACTGATATCATTTGTGTTATTTGCCCTAGTTTTTTGGGAAAGGGTTGCAGGGTGCAATCTTATACCTTCGTATTTTCTCATTTTGGCTTTCTATTTTTTCATTTTGGCTGAGATTTGTTATTTGATTACTTGATTATGATGTAGCTGAAGATGACGAATTAACCAAATGATGATTGGTATAAGATTATCCAACATAATCACATCTTTCGATTAAAGTTCTCTTTGTAATTGAGTTATAACTAGTACAACCACATTTATCAATGTGGTTGATATACACCAATAGGTGTATATAAAGAATATATACAGGGACATTTTCCAATGTGGTTGATATACGCCAATAGCCTTATATCAACCACATTAAAAATTATTAGGTGTATTTTTTTAAACACCAACAATATATGATTATTAATAACTATATAAATAATAACAATCATATTCTTATATATTTATCATTATTATATTATTATATTATCATTATATTATATTAATATTATAATAATAATAATAATTCATAATAATAACCACGGTTTAATAATAATTAAAATTGTGAAAAGGAAATTATTATGTGTATTTTTTTTAAACACCAACTATTTATAATTATTAATAACTATATAAATACTAACAACCATATTCTTATAATAATAATAATAATAATATATTTATTATTATTATTATTATTATTATTATATTAATTATTATTTGATAATACATTATAATAATTATTATAATTCATAATAAAAATCATGGTCCAATAATAATTAGAATTGTGATAAGGGAATAATAAACCCAAGGGATTCATATTATAAACCCAAAGGAATAAGAAACACAAGGGATTAATACTAAAACCCTAAGGGATTAAATCCCAAGGGACTAATATTATAAACCTAATTTATATAAACCCTAAGATAAATATTATAAATACTAAAATAAACATGATTGACAATTGTTGATTTTCATATTGGGACAATCCTTATCACAATTCCATGTTGGACCATGGTTGACCAAGAAATAATAAACCAAAGCGATTGATATTATAAACTCAAAGGAACAATAAACCCAAGGAATTAATAACAAAACCCCAAGGGATTATGAACCTAAGGGAATGATATTAAACCTAAGGGACTGATATTATAAACCCAGGGTATATAAACCCTGAGTGAAGACAATTTGTGTCATAATGAGAGACCGGACCATGATTGACCACAGTTGACCATGGTTGGTTATGGTTGACCATGATTGATATTATAAACCCAAGCGATTGATATTATTAACCCAAGGGAAACATAAACCCAAGGGAATAATATTAAATGCAAGGGACTAATATTATAAACCCAACATTGGTAAACACAAATATAAGTATTACAAACACTAAAATAAACATGGTTTATTTTCATGGCGAGACAATTATTGTCATAATACGACATTCAACCACGGTTGACCATGGTTGGCTATGACTGACAATGGTTGACCATGATTGATATTATAAACCTAAGGGAATAATAAATTGAAGGGATTGATGTTATAAAATCAAAGGAATAATAAACCCAAGGGATTAATACTGAACTCCAAGGTATTATGAACCCAAGGGAATAATATTAAACCCAGGGGACTAATATTATAAACCCAAAGATAAATATTATAAACACTCAAATAAACATGATTAATCATCGTTTATTTCCATATTGAGACAATCCTTATCACAATTCCATGTTGGACCATGGATGACATCATAATAAACCATGGTTGACCAGGGAATAATAAACCCAAGCGATAAATACTAAAATACCAATGGATTATGAACCTAACGGAATAATATTAAACCCAAGGGATTAATGTTATAAACCCAAGGTATAAAACCCTAAGATAAATATTAAAAATATTAAAATAATCATGGTTAAATTAATAAGCCCTAAGAATTAATATTTTAAACTTAAGGGATTAATAACCAAAGGGATTGTTAATATTATAAACCCAAGGAATTAGTGAACCCAAGGGATAAGTATTAAAAACCTAAGCACTCAAGCGGTTGATACTAAAACCCAAAGGGATTAAACCCAAGTGATTAATACTAAAACCCAAAGGGATTATGAACCCAAGGAAATACTATTAAATCCAAAAGACTAATATTATGAACCCAACATTGGTAAACCCTAATATAAATATTGCAAACACAAAAATAAGCATGGTTTATTTTCATGGTGAGACAATCCTTGTCACAATGCGACATTCAAGCATGGTTGACCATGGTTGGTCATGATTGACAATGGTTGGTCATGATTGATATTATAAACCTAAGGGAATAAGAAACCCAAGGTATTGATATTATAAACCCAAAGGAATAATAAACCTAAGGGATTAATACTAAACCCCCAAGGGATTATGAACCAAATGGTATAAGATTAAACCCAAGGGAATAATATTATAAACCAACTTATATAAACCCCAAGATAAATATTATAAACCCTAAAATAAACATGATTGACCTCCATTGATTTTCATATTGAGATAATCCTTATCACAATTCCATGTTGGACCATGGTTGACTTCATAATAAACCATGATTGACAAGAGAATAATAAACCCAAGCGATTGATATTATAAACCCAAAGGAACAATAAATGCAAGCAATTAATACTAAAACTCCAAGGGGTTATGAACTTAAGGGAATAGTTCTAAACCTAAGGAACTAATGTTATAAACCCAAGGTATATAAACCCTAAGTGGAGACATTTTTTTTCATAATGTGAGATCGGACCATGAATGACCACAGTTGACCATGATTGGTTATGGTTGACCATGATTGATAATATAAACCCAAGGGATTGATATTATGAACCCAAGGGAAACATAAACTCAAGGGATTAATACTAAAAACCAAGGGATTATGAACCCAAGGGAATAATATTAAACCCAACGGACTAATATTATAAACCCAAAATTGGTAGATGAAAATATAACTATTACAAACACTAAATAAACATGGTTTATTTTCATGGTGAGACAATCTTTTTCACAATGCGACATTCAACCATGGTTTCCATGGTTGGCTATGATAGACAATGATTGACCATCATTGATATTATAAACCTAAGGGAATAATATACTGAAGGGATTGATATTATAAACCTAAAGGAATAATAAACCCAAGGGATTAATACTAAAACCCCAAGGGATTATGAAACCAAGGGAATAATATTAAACCCAAGGGACTAATATTATAAACCCAATGTATATAAACCTTAAGATAAATATTATAAACACTAAAATAAACATGATTAACCATCGATGATTTTCATACTGAGACAATCCTTATCACAATTCCATGTTGGACCATGGTTGAAATCATAACAAAACCATGGTCCAATACTAATTATAATTGTGATAAGGGAATAATAAAGTGAAGGGATTGACATTAGAAACCCAAACAAATAATAAACCCAAGGGATTAATACTAAAACCCTAAGGGATTATGAACCCAAGGGAATAATATTAAACCCAATGGATCAATATTATAAACCCAATGTATATAAACCCTAAGCTAAATATTATAAACTCTAAAATAAAAATAATTAACCATCATTGATTTTCATATTGGGACAATCCTTATCATAATTCCATGTTGCACCATGGTTGACGTCATAATAAACCATGGTTGATCGGGGAATAATAAACCCAAGTGATTGATATTATAAACCCAAAGGAAGAATAAACCCAAGGGATTATGAACTTAGAGGAATAATATTAAACCAAAGGGACTAATATTATAAACCCAAAGTATATAAACCCTAAGTGGAGACATTTGTTTTTCATAATGCGAGATCGGACCATGATTGACCACAGTTGAACATGGTTGACCATGATTGATATTATAAACTCAAGTTAATAATAAACCCAAGGGATTGATATTATTAACCCAAGGATTTACTACTAAAACCCCAAGGGAATAATATTAAACCGAAGTGAATAATATTATAAACCCAACATTGGTAAACCCAAATATACATATTACAAAGACTAAAATAAACATGGTTTATTTTCATGTTGAGACAATCTTTTCACAATACAACATTCAAACAGGGTTGACCGTGGTTAGCTATGATTTATAATGGTTGATCATGGTTGACCGGGGAATAATAAACCCAAGCGATTGATATTATAAACCCAAGGGATTAATACTAAAACCCCAAGGGCTTATGAACCTAAGGGAATGATATTAAACCCAAGGAACTAATATTATAAACCCAATATATATAAACCCTAAGAGGAGACAATAGTTTTCATAATGTGAGATCAGTCCATGATTGACCACAACTGATAATGATTGGTTATGGTTGACCATGATTGATATTATAAACCCAAGTTAATAGTGAACCCACGGAATTGATATTATGAACCCAAGGGGTTAATACTAAAACACAAGGGATTATGAACCCAAGAGAATAATATTAAACCCAAGGGACTGATATTATAAACCCAATGTTGGTAAACCCAAATATAAATATTACAAACACTAAAATAAACATTGTTTATTTTCATGGTGAAACAATCCTTGTCACAATGCAACATTCAACCAAGGTTGGCCATGGTTGGCTGTGATTGACAATGGTTGACCATCATTGGTATTATAAACCTAAGGGAGCAGTAAACCCAAGGGATTGATATTATAAACCTAAAGGAATAATAAACCCAAGGGATTAATACTAAAACCCCAAGGAATTATGAACCCAAGGGAATAATATTAAACCCAATAGACTAATATTATAAACCCAACATTGGTAAACCCGAATATAAATACTAAAAACACTAAAATAAACATGTTTTATTTTCATGGTGAGACAATCCTTGTCACAATGTGACATTCAACCATGGTTGACCATGGTTAGCTATGATTGACAATGGTTGACCATGGTTGATATTATAAATGTAAGGGAATAATAAACCCAAGGGATTGATATTATAAACCCAAAGAAATAATAAACCCAAAGGATTAATATTAAAACCCAAAGGGAATAATACTAAACCCAAGGGAATAATTTTATAAACCCAAGTAATCAAGTAATATTTGATTACTTGAGTACGGTGTAGATGAATATGAAAAATTAACCAAACGCTAATTGGTATATGATTACCCAACATACTCACCATATTTGGACTAAAGCTCTCGTGTAATTGAGTATATAATGATAAGGATGTAGTTATAGCCATAGTGGTGTACCTTTGTGCTTTAAAGATTTGTAGTGTCGATATATCACATTTGAATTGTAGCTAATACGACGTTCAAGCTTTTCTGTATTTTTTATTGTGTGACATTTTAGTTTTTCTAGATTCTAGTTGTTGTTCTTGATTTTGTTTTTGGTTGGATTTATAGATCATTTATATATATCTTTAATTTTTCATTTTGTTTTCTTAGGGTTTCTTCAGTTTCTTAATCAAAGAAACTCTTTTGGAAAATTTTTAATCATTGTATGCTAATCAAACCTTAAGCCCAAGTTTGGGGCTCGAAAATATATAGGGAGGATGCACAAGAATTAGCCAAATCAAAGTGTTGGCATTGTTCGAAGTCTCCTCAACTGGAAGGAAGAGCTCTTGGTGGAACCATCTAATTGGTTATACCAGGGTTTCTCGAGCCTGTTTTGCAGAGGTTTTAGCAAGGGCTTGGCACATAGAAGATATATCTTGAGATTGGAATTTAGCTCACCTATGTTCATTATACCATTCTTGTTAGAAGTGTTTAAGTAAAATGAGACATGGTTGCAGAGGCCCTATGTATGAGTTATTTTTGAATGAAAGTTTATGAGCAGGGAAATGTTGGCGATGATTAGAAAGAGAGAGGTCTTGAGTACATGCCCCCATTTGAGATAGGTGTTATCTATTGATGCCACATTTGGGTTGGTATTAACAAAGAGAGATTATAGCTCACACTTGATATGAGCCATCAATAATCGTCACATTTTTTGGTCATGTCTTTGTTTTAAGGTCTATTTTAATGTTGGATTTGATGAGTTTGATTTTAAGGGTGTTGAGAGATTCTAAATTAAATTTTCAACTGTTTTGGCTTTTAACATTTTCTATTTTAACTTGGTGTGGCTTTTAGCATTTTGCATGGTGGGGCTTTGGGATCAGGGTTTTCCCTCCGAAAAGCCATGTTTTTGGAAAAAAAAATTAACTTCCAAATCTCAAGCATGTGTTGGTTTTTTGAGCCTTTGTCAGGAAAAATATTTTTTTCTTTGATTCTAACCAAGTTCTCTATGCTTATGTTTTTCAAGCATTGGAGCATTCAGCTTCTGATTTTGCTTTTTTTCCACTTCTAATATGTCATGATTTTGCAATACTGCCATTTTTTTCTATATTATGCTTTTCAATATTAACAAGTTGAAAATTGGAACTAAATTGGTCATTTCATATGAAAATAAATTTTCACTAGCAATTAAAGATTGTTACAGTTCAGTTAAACTTATGTAAAAGCTATGTTTTTCCAGAAAAAATCAAAGATGATGAAATGTGAAAGTAGACAAGGAAGGAAGTTGATCTATATGGGGGAGAGGATGACATACATAGGGGAAGGAGGATGACATATATTATATTATTTTTTTATATAAGTTATATGTGTGTTTTGTCACATAGGCTAGTGGCATCCTCTTTGTAATTCTTGTGTAGAGAGATATCCATAAAGTTATTATTTTGTTACATAGGTTAGTGGCAGCCTTATAATTCTAGGTGTTGATAATGCTTTGTCAATAAAATGTTCACAATTGTAAATGGTGTTAATGTGTCAATAAAATGTTCGATTGCATTATCTTTTTCATTTTATAATCAATGTCAAATTGGCAAAAGTTATGATGTGAAGCATGAAAAAATGTCTTTTTTCCATATAGTTTTTTTTCATATTGGATCTAGTGTACAAACTAAATCATAACTAAGTACACATTCACAGTTTTATAATTATAAGGAACCATATGAAACCAATTTAGTAGAATTATTTACTTCGACATTCATAGTTTTATAACTAGCATTTGCACCAAGAGGTGCAAAGAACTGTTGATAATCTATGTGGGTTTTTTTCTAAGGTTCAGAACAATGATTGCAAACCTAGCAGTGCCTTTGACAAAATTTGGATCACTCTCCAACATTAAGAAAATTATTCTAACATCCATAAAGAAATGAACCAAGAATCTGCTGATATAAATAGAACATAATAAGAAGATAATGTTGACTCCTACTATAACTACTTGGTATCAGACATGAGAGCGCCTTGACAGCTTGATAAATTTATCAGCCTTAAATTAGCAGAAATAAGGAAATTATTATTTCATAAAGCGTTAAAATTCCTAATGGCAAAATCAATAAACAAATACATTTAGTGACATCCCTCCAGATAATGTAGGGCGTGAAAAAAAGTTTGATTTTCAAAAAAATAAAATTCCAGAATATATTGATCATCTTTTCCGAGCTATAAATCACTAATAACACCTAGTCAAATACTCTAACCAATGACTTTTCATTTTGCTGGATACAACTACCAATCTCGTTGGATATACCTATCAGCACAACATCGAACATAATTATCATCGTTTTCATCTCTAATTCATGCTTACACTTTCTCCATCTCTCTACCTTACTACTAAAAGGCTCGAATGTTCATTGTTTGCTTAATTGTTCAATAATTTCAATATACAAACAACATAACATGTGTATTTTTCTAGATTTAGTCAATTATCAGAGTTCGAAAGAAAAGTATCTGGCATGGTTCCCCTTGTTTGTCACTATCAGTGACACTTTCTGGTATTCATTTGAATTTTTGTTTTCCAGAAATGCATCTCTATATACTATAATTATCTGTATTTTGGATGTCCCATGGATGTTGGGTTGGATGAGAAAAAATGAAACATAGTAAAGTGTAATGTGCTTGAACTTGAACCATGCTATATGGATAACAATAACACTAGGGTTAATTGTTAAAAAAACATAATTCTAAACCAAACATATAACTATAATGAAAGTGTTATCCTAGTCTCCAAAATAATTTTAAAAATATAGTATGATTATTTTACTCAGGTAAAAGTCTGATTTAAAAAAAAAAAACAGTTGAAATAAAATATAATGATGATTTTGTTGCAAATTTTTTATGTAGGACAAGTACTTGAATTATGTAGATTAGATCACATCATAGCTGGAATAAAACTTAGAATAAAATTGATTAGAATGAAACTACATTAAAATTGATTGGAAGAAGTACCTAAAAAAGATGGAAAAAACATATCATAGTAAGCAATTAAATAGTACTTCAATGTTGTGCAGATATTTGAACACTACATCATTCAATTCCCAGGTAAACCATAGTGAATAATATTTAATATCATGTAAACAGCTATGAACCCTACATCATTCGATTATCAAGTAAACTATAGTGAATCGGTAGTCTCAGAGGTTATTATTTCGGTCCATTGGTCAAACAAAGAAACCACAACTCCATCGACTCCATGACTGGAAAGGCTATGAATTGTTGTATCTATTGTGTTCAATTGAGACCATTTTTGTGGATTCAGGAGTAATGAGAATGTGCTCCAGATTGGCACCACTAGTCATGAAACCAATGTTCATTCTGATTTCAAGTATTGGAAGTAAAATACATTATTTTAGTATTTTATGGTCATTTTAATATTAATTTACTAAGATATTATTTAATTATGGTATGTTTTAGAGTTATTAACCGAAATTATTTTAAATAATATGAGTTTTTGAGAATTTAATATTCAAAAAGCTCTAAGGCGCTCTAATTATAGAGTCTTTACAATTCAAATTTAATATCTTTAAAAATCTAAAGGCACTTTAATTGTAGGGAGTTCACAATTTAAAATTATAATTAAAAGGTGTTCTACTTAGGCCACAATTTTGTTGAGAAAGTTACTTTTCAATGCAATATGTACATTTAAATTTTTTCTGAGCATTAGAGTGCGTGTATTATTTTTTTTATCTTGTAAATAGATTCAACATCAACAAAAACGTTGGGCAATCAAAATCCTAAAGCTTGATACTACAAAATTTTATCAAAATTTCCACTATTTTCCAAGCAAAAATGTCCCCCCTTTATACAACTCCTAATTAAAATAGATTCATACCATATTTTAAACAAATTCAAAGAAAAATATTCCCAAAAAAACCTCAAAAACTTATAACAAATAACTGCAACATTTATTAAACTTGTGCTTTCATAAAGACAAAAATATCCCAAAAAAACTCCAAAACTTATAACAAATAACTACAACATTTATTAAACTTGTGTTTTCATAAAACTATTGTATTATTATTTCAATCTCTTGTTCAAGCAGTCACTTTATTACCCAAAGTGGCGTTGAGAGTGACAGAAAAGGGGAACCATGCCAGGTACTTCTAAACTCTGATAATTGACTAAATCTAGAAAAATACACATGTTATGCACTTTGTTTATTGAAATTATTTAACAGTTAAGCAAACAATGAACATTTTTAGCCTTTTAATAGTAAGGCGGAGGGATGGAGAAAGTGAAATCATTAATTAGAAATGAAAACGATGATAAATATGTTTGGTGTTGTCCTGATAGGCATATCTGGCGATATTGGTAGGCGTATCCAGTGAAATCAAAAGTTGTTGGATAGAGTATTTGACTAGGTGTTATTAGTGATTTATAGCAAGGAAAAAACCATCAATATATTCTGGAATTTTATTTTTTTGAAAATCAAACTTTTTCTCACACCCTACATCATCTAGAGGGCTATCACTAAAAGTGTTTGTTTATTCATTTTAACATCAACAATTTTAATGCTTTGTGAAATAATGCCTTCTTTGCTGCTTCTAGTTTAACGCTGATAAAGTTATCAAGTTGTCCAAGTGCTCGCATGTTTGATTCCAGGTAGTTATAGTACAAGTCAACATTATCTTCTTATTATGTTCTATTTATATTGGCAGATTCTTGGTTCATTTCTTTATGGACGTTAAAATAATTTTCTTAATGTTTCTGAGTGATCCAAATTTAATAAAATGCACTGCTAGGTCTGCAATCACATTTTCCAACCTTAGAAAAAAACCAAACATATTATAGACGGTTCTTTGCACCTTCTGGTGCAAATGCTAGTATCATAATCATCTCAACACGAGGTTATTGAAAATACAAATTAAAAGAAAAAGTACCTCCAAATCGCATTCGAGATAAGGATAAGTTGTTCAAATAGTCAATTATGATGGATGGATAATGTGGTTGGTCAAGCCACCCTTGCTTTGTTTTTCACTCTCTATCATGAGGCTTGGATTTGACTCTTGATTCCATCTTTATTAGCATCACATAGTCGAGTCACTTGACGTGCAACTATAAATATATAATCCGAAAAAGTAGGTATTCAAAAACTCATGCCTCTCCTCGAATCAATCTAGATTAGGCTCGCATAGTTGAGTCACTTGACGTGCAAAAATATATATATATATATAATCCGAAAAAGTAGGTATTGACAAACCAATATAAAAAAGAAAAAGTAGCACAAGAAAAAACAGTGAAGACAAGGATGAGGTTGTTTAAATAGTTGATTATGACATTTGGGTGTACAAATGTTAATAATATGTAATAAGTTTGATAAATTCTAGTTATATATTTTTATTATCTTATTATACCTGCCTAGTAGGTATATAGCAATCAGTGTGTGGCTGACCGCATATTAATTATGTTGACTACCTTTTTATATCATTCATTTTAACCAAAGTTTGTATAGAACCGAGCAGTGAAGGCGGGGAGGATAACATTAACCAAAGTTTTATCGCCTGTTGATTGGGCAAGAAGAATGCACCTCTTATTGCAACCTAGTTTTAGATTTATTTGATCATTGCATTTACTTTTCAGTTTTAACCTAAGTTCAAGCTTTAAACTGGTTATATAAATTTTTGAAGATCGTATCCTAAGTTTTATTTTTCAACCTCATTTTTAGATTGATGTGATCAGAGCATTTACTTTTCCATTTTACCCTAAGTTCGAACTTTAAACTCGTTATATAAATTTTTGAGGATCGTATCCTAAGTTTTATTTTGTGGCCAACTATGTTTCTGCATGCAAGTTTGAGGCCAGGTGTGTTTTTGCATGCAGGCACATTGATAAAGGTGTCCAACTATGGCTTGCAGCAGATCGTCTATAATATCATGAACTAATCCAACCCTACGAGGTAAATAGTGGTTGTCTATGAGTTATAGCTCCAGCCAGTTCAATTCCAATCAGATATAGAAGCAAAGGCGAGGAACACTGGAGTCCCAAGTGTTAGCGGTGCCAGTTGCATGTTGAGTTGTGCGAGTTTCATAACTTCCAATAACAAAGTTGAGCCATGCCAGGTGCATGTCGAGCTATTCTAGTCGTATAACTTCCGACAGCCTCACCGAATACTCTGTAGAATTATGTAAGGAAGACAGATTTAGCAATGAAAGTAAAGACAACAAAACGATAAATAAAGATTTCTGAAGAGGGAGAAATCGAGAAGAATGGCAATATCGAAAAGGACAGACAGAAGAGAATTGTGAAATGTATTTGAGATAGGTGAGTATGTTATGGGAGTGCAAAACCTCGCAACTTATTTTAGCTGACCATTTGATATTTCCAACACCTGTGCATTATTGTTAATGTTTATTTATTCAACTCATCTTAGTTTTGGGTTTCTGTTTATTACATCAAGTAGAATTCAGTCACCATCTGTGCACGTACATTCCTTGCAGCAGATAACAAATGATAATCCTTATTCAGCATGTATACCATCCGCAACGCAACGACTTGTTTTAAATGATCGTGCGTTATAAGGTGATGAAATTAAGATACAAATATGAAATTTATTGGAAAACAAATTGCAAAATTAACCATTGATCTTGTTAATAAAATAAAAATTATAAATTATATATCTAAACATTTAACAATCTTATACTAATTAACCAACATCAGCTAAATATTTGACATATGACGAGATAATAAAGCTCGTATTTGTGTCCTGCTTTCAAATCGTCTTGACATCCACTAATGTAAAACATTTCACATACGATATGAAAATCAAGGCTATGAATGTTATTTGTGTCATGCTTACAAATCATCTTCGACATTACTGATGTAAAACATTTAAGATATCATATGACAATCAACCTACGAATGGCATTTGACATCAGAAAATTCGACTGTATGAATATGTTTGATGATGAAGCATTCACAAGAAATAAAGTGTATGCCCATTAGAGGGTTAGATATGGATTCCACTGGAGTTACAGTCTAATGGCTAGGAAACTATGTTATTGAAATCTCTTTTCCAGATATGATGGAATCTCTCATTTCTCGGTGCATCGGTTAATGTGTCAATGTATCACCATGCATGTGTCAATTGGGAACCGTCTAATAATGTGTCAATGTATCACCATGCATGTGTCAATTGGGAACCGTCTAATACTTTGTATAGATCAACCATTCAAACTAACCATATACTCATGCTTCTATGCTTTGCAACTTTTGTATTTGAATTGCATTAAGGAGGTCAGCACACATGATCTACAAATACATGGATCAACGCGCTCCGATTTTCAATGCGAACTAGATTACTATTTCAACTACACACATAAATACTCATGCTTATTTTATCTATTTATTTCCAAAAATGTTCAGGAACCCTTTGTTTTGCATGAGACTTTGAAATGCTTAGTTCATTATAATTTGATTTTTGATATACATATTGAATTATATAAAATTTGTTAAAATAAGCTAATTACTTTACTTGAGGAGTTGGCTAAATTTAGAGAGTCAAATAATTGAGTATGGAGGGTTGAGTGTTTGAGATTTCAGTCAAGTGGAGTTAAGTGATAGATGACATTTAGTGTGTGGTTGTGTGTCAATATATTCGCGGTAAGTTGGTAGTTAGAAAAGGTTATATACCCTTCACCCAGTTCATTGTAAACATCATGTAAGCATCATGTTTTGTGTGATCAATAGAAGAGACACAACTCATAGATTTATCTATGAATTATTTGTTTTATCTTCTCTATCTATCCAACAAATTGGTATCAACACAAGGTTAAGATGAATCTTTCAAACAACCTGAGTATTGTAGAAGCCCAACCGCAGTCTGCAAATAATATTAATTGTTTATTAGAGTTAGAGGAGCCACGCTGTGTGAGCATATCTCGCAAGATATATTTGTGTGAGCATATCTCGCAAGATATATTCGCACATGTGTGAAGTCGCAGCCTCACCCTGCATAGCCATGCTATGTGAGCATCAATCACAGCCAATAGTTGCAATTTTTTTGACAGTTGCAGCTGTCGTTAACAACCATCGTCGAGTACAAGGTAGTGAATCCCCATTGCTAACTAAAGAGAGTCGCACCTGTTATAGCCACTACAGAAACGAAAGAAAAGCCACATCAGAAAAAACTAAGAGCAATGAGAAAGTTTTTTATTTTTAAAAAGACTAAGCCAACCTTTGTGGAATGCAATTCGAAGGAGTCAAAACTATTTCTCGTGATGTGGGGGCAAGTGGGGCAAGTATAAGTAAAGAGTTTCTTTTGGTATTTGAAAGTCTATAAAGACCATAAATAAAAGGTTATATGTTACATGGAGTTTAAGTCAGACTTTTAATTTTATGGTGATAAATGTTTCTTTTTATTAAAGTTTTTAAAAAGGTTTTTCTAAGTTTTTCTTTTATATATAAAATAAAACTTAGGAGAATGATCCGTATTTAGACAAGAATGCAAAAAATTACATATATAACTATAAATACAAAAATGTCATATAAGTAACACTTCATCTCATTAATATCGAATACTGAAATATGTTTACAAACAAAATGGAAATAAGATTAGCTTGGGCAATGGTAGCTTATCTCTGAGAAGAGATGTGGGACTACATGCCTCTGAACTGTGTTACAATGAGGCTCTAAGGCCTATATTTTGTTGAGAAACAATGGAAAAACCTAAACATCCAAAAATCTAACCCTCAAAGATGAAGCACCAAACTATGAGCCCCGTTTGGGTAAATTGGTACATCAACTTCCAATGGTCGTAACTTTGGCATACGATCTCTGTTCGATGTGCACAATACCTCATTTGAAATATCTATATGAGGAATACAAATTTTGAGTGAGCAAAATCAATTTACAACCCTTGTTGCTCCCAATTTTCCCAAAAAATGCCGTTTAGGGCCTCATAACGGCTCGAGAAGTTCACGACCCAAAACGCTGCCAAAAATAGTAAATTATGCTACAAATAAGGAAACTAAAAAGATAAAAGAAACAATTGTGGGGGTGCGAGTGGAATAGGTAGGTGGCCACCAATATCCACCTGGACCAGAGAAATTTTTGGAGAAAGATGGTTTTGTCAAATTTCCATCCCAAGTTCCCACTGTTTATAGTGAAAGATTATGATGTGTGGGTCATTAAGATGGTGACCACGTTGCAAGCTCATGATGTCTGAGATTTTGTCAAGCTTGGGTTTTCAGAACCTAAGGATCAAGCAATAGAATGAACTCTCAATGCAGAGAGGGAACAATGGAAGAAAGATAAGAAGAAGAATGCACAACCGTTGCAACTTGTCCAGCAGGGAGTGGACCGAGCAGTGTTCCAGAAGATTATTATCGAGTCTTCAGTAAAGGAAGCATGGGGTGCTTTGGTGACAAACTGTAAAGGTATGGCCAAAGTCGATATTGTTAAGTTGCATAATACTAGGACAGATTTTGAAAGTCTGCAAATGAAGAAGACATAGGACATTGATTCCTTCATGAATGAAGTCATAACTGTCTTAAATCACTGAAATATTTATGGTGAAGAATATTGAAGATCAAACAGTGGTTGAGAAGGCTCTCAGATCTTTCTATACCAAATTTGACGTTGTGGTAGCATCCATAGAAGAAGCCAATCATTTGGCATCATTAAAAGTTGATGAGTTGATGGGATTACTTTTATCGCATGAGGCAAGGATAAACAAAAATAAAGATTCCACTTTAGAGACCACCTTCAAAAAGTCGGGTTTCTATTTCAAGAGACAATGGTCGAGGTAGAAGTAGATCGAGAGGCAGAGGACGAAGTGGAAGATATAGTAGTCAGAGAGATGGTTAAGAAGAGCATGAACATGAAAGTGGAATCAACTACAAAAGCTTCAACAATAATAAAAGAGTTGACAAGTCAAAGGTGAGATATTATTGCAATAAATTTGGTTACTATGATCATGATTGCAAGAAGAAGATAGTTGATCAAGGGAACCAGAGAGCTAATGTCATTACAGAGAGTACTAACTCTATGTTTCTAACTTTCCATACCATGCATGAACCTTCTGATAGTATGTGGCTATTAGACAGTGGCTGCACTAACCATATGATAGGAAACAAGAACTTGGTTGCAAATTTCGATCAATCTGTGAAAACAAAGGTAAAGTTGAGCACTAGCAAGACTGTGGATGTAGATGGAAAATGGGTGGTCAACATTTTGACCAAGTAGGTGGAGCCAAAGACAATCTCAGAGGTATATTATGTTCCTAGTCTCAATCATAATTTGACAAGTGTTGGTCAATTGACATAGAAATGATACAGAGTTATATTTCAAGGTCAAGAATGTGTCATATATGACAAGCCCCCAAGAAAGAAGTTGATAGAAAAGGTGCAGATGATGAGGACCCGACTCTTTCCTCTAATTATGAATTACGGTGGTCAGGTGAGTTATTTTACAGTTGCGTGTTCTAATGATTGTTGGTTATGGAACTTTCGATTTGGACACTTGCAATTTTGTGGTTTAAGATTGTTGGAGCAGAAATAGATGGTCAGATGATTTGCTCCGATCAAAGAACCTGCTAGTGCTTATGAGTTTTTCATATTTGGAAAGCAACACCCTGAAATATTTCCAAAGGGAGTTGCATACAGAGCAAAGAAACCTCTTGAGCTAGTGTATACAAACTTGTGTGGAGCTAGGAGGACACAGTTGATTAGTGGAAGTTGTTACTTCCTTACTTTTACTGTTGACTATAGCATAAAGACTTGGTTTTACTTCTTAAAGTAGAAGTCAGAAACTTTTGCAAAGTTCAAGGAAGTCAAAACCTTAGGAAAGACCAAAGTGATCAACAGATCAAGGTATTGAGGTTAAATTGTGGTGGAGAATATGATTCAAACGCATTCCATGATTACTGTAAACAACTTGGAGTTAGAAGGTAGTTTACAACTAGGTACACACATCAACAGAATGGTGTAGCATAGAGAAAGAACAAGACAATTATCAACATGGTAAGGAGCATGTTGAAAGGAAGAAACTTGTCTAATGAGTATGGGTAGAAGTAGTTGCATGTGCTATTTATGTGATCAACAGATCTCCTACAAAGAGTGTGATGAACAGAGTACCAGAACAAGCATGGCCAGGTATGTGTTGCAGCATATCTCATCTCAGGGTATTGGGATATGGAGCTTATCCACACATGCCTAAGGAGCGAAGAGTCAAATTGGATGATAAAAGAAAAAAAATCATATTTACTGGTTATAGTGAGCAATTAAAATCATACAAATTGTATAACCATGTCCCAAAGAAGACCATAATTAGCATATATGTCGTGTTCAAAGGACAAGAGTCATGGAATGGAACTGTAGACAAAATAGTTGATGCATAAGTGCCACTGATGAAAAAAGATGATGTTGCAGAAAAGGAGCAGCAAGAATCACAGGTGAAAACATTAAACAAAGACACACCAACAATGACTCCAAGATTTTTAGAGCATCATGGATCTTCAAGAAGATCAATAGATCAAGATTCTCCCAGCGATCAATCAGGTGATGGATCAAGCAATGGTAAGAAAAATATGAGAAGCCTGAAAGATGTTTATGATGATTTTGATGTTAGTTCAAATTTTGCATTGTTATATCCAACTTTGTTTGTTTGAAGAAGCAATCAAAGATGAAAACTGGCTATAAGCCATGGATGAAGAAATTGAAACTATTGAAAAGAATTATACTTGGGATTTGATTGATTTTCCAAAGGACAAAAATATCATTGGTGTAAAGTTGGTGTACAAGACAAAGTTGAATGAGAAAGGTGAAATTGAAATATTTAAACCTAGACTTGTAAAAAAGGATTCTCAGAGTAACCAGGAATAGACTTCAGAGAAACATTTGCTCTGGAGGCCAAATTGGATACTGTAAGAGCAGTTCTAGCCATAACAACTCCGAACAAGTGGAAAGTATATTAGATGTATGTGAAATCGCCATTCTTGAATGGAATTCTAGAAGAAGAAATTTATGTGTGGCAACCTCTAAGATATGAAGTTAAAAGTAATGAAGAGAAAGTTTACAGGTGGAAGAAAACGCTCTATGGACTGATGCAAGCGCCTAGAGCTTGGTATAACAGAATCGGGAGCTACATGATTAAGAATGGATTTTTCAGAAGTAACATTGAACCTACCTTGTACAAAAAGGTAAATAAGCATGGACAAAGTTTGATTGTTTGCTTATATGTTTATGACATGATTTTTACAAGTGATTTTGAGTCAGACGAATTTAATGCAGCCATGATGAAAGAATTTGAGATGAAAGATCTTGGTCTCATGAAACATTAGTTAACTTGGGTTTTGTCATATTACATATAACCATGCTTTGGGTTTTAATGGATCACCCTTAACCATGCCACCAAGGGCTCTCATTGTTAGTGGTTTTTATATTACCACAAACTGTATGGGGATACACATGCCTTACAAGGCTTACATTTCACACTCCAACTCTGGAGTTACAAGGTACATAGTTTACAAAGACCACAATAAAACATCCTAGACTTGTTTACATTACAACATAATATAGTCTATTGCACAAACATGAACAAATTCACACTTTCACCTCGTTGTCCGTCATAATTTGATCGTTGTTGTTTCTCATTTCACATCTTAGGCATCTTTTTCTTTGTCAATTAAATCTTGGAACTCCATGCTTAACCTGTCATCATTTGTTAGAGTCGTGAATTCTAACAAAAAAACTTCACCTAAATTGAGTTAGCTAGGCTCAATAAGGCATAATAATTTTATCCATGATTCCAAGACATAAAAAAAAATAAATTTTCAGGTTGAGAAAATATCAAATTTCGTTATCTTTGCACAACGATGACTTTAGAAAACTATTTTAAAATCATCTCACCAAAGTTGAAGTGAATCAATAATTTCTTCATGCCTTTCTTTAAATTCTTTACCATTCAACCTCATATCTTCTCCGAAAACAGAGTAATACATGCCAAAGAATATGCATGCTCACACAAAATGCGAGCAACATTGGGATCTTCATCCTGAATTTCGTTTACGGTCTTGAGAATGGCATCAATATTGGCAGCGTTCAAGGCAGAAGGGATGACACTAGCAAGCCCACTGGTGATTTTTCCCGACATTTGAATGTGTTGTTACTATCTTTGAAGGGTTGAGCGGACCAGTCACTCCCAGTTTGACTCTGCCCTCAACATCTTGCGAACTATTGGTATATCCATCTACTAAAAAAAATGAGACATCATTCGATCTCCAAACATAATCAATACCTATAACCTCTGCCTTTAATGGTTGGAAAAAAAAACCTCCAGCCAATTCAAACGCAGCTTCTCCTTCAAATTCAGTCATGTGCTAAATCGGTTGCCAAATCCTCCTCAGGGATACGCAGGCGATCTTGTGCATTTGAAGGCAAGAGAAAAAAAAATTCATGCTGATTGCTCACATTATTTTTCTGAAATCCAAAGATATATTGTAGAAGATCTAGAATTTCCAGGCTCTGCATCATTTATGCAGTCATTTCTACACACAATTCTGCTGGATAAGATCTCGGCATCCACTCTCCCAAAACAAGCAATCATGAGTTGTTGTCGTTGCGTCTCGTCTAGCACATTGTCGCCGAAAATCTTCAACTCCTCTCTAAGAACCTCGTGGAGGCATTCTTTACAGAACAAGACCCCTTGCCATCCGCCATGGCCATCGTAGACTCCAAAAAAAAATTCAGCACCAGATTGTTCTTCATATTGCTGATCACTGGCCCTGGCACACCCAAAACTGCACACACAAAATCACATACACAATAAACACCAAACTCATTATTTTTCTCGACCCAGGATAGACCAAGCATCTTCAACCTAGGACTGGCCAAGCCCATGAGGGGCCAGGCCCTCAGGGCTCTAATACCAAGTTAAAAATTGAGAATCCAAATTCTTGTTATTAATCAAATACAGTTACATATATATAAAGTGTTGTTTTAAGATAGGGAGACTATTTTAGACACACAATCTGTTGGTTGAGGAAATCTCTCAACCACACACCAAACTAGGAAATGGATCCTAACTACTAGGAACAGACTCCTTTACTTAGTGAGAATCACAACTAGAGACAAGTAGGAATTAGATATTCCAACAACATTTTCTTGGCATAGAAGTCGAGCAATCTAAAAAATGAATTTTTATTTGTGAAAATAAATATGCCAAACATTTGTTGAAAAGATTTATGATGGAGAATTGCAAACATGTACCGACACCAGTTGCAACTAGTACAAAGTTAAGCAACGATGATCAAGGATCAGATGTCAATCCTACTCTATTCAAAAGATTGGTTGGAAGCCTCATGCATCCCACAACTACAAGACCGGATATTATGCAAGGAGTGAGTTTGATTTCCAGATTTATGGAGACTCCAAAAGACACACATGGGAGTGCATGAATTTTTTTTTGAGATACATAGCAGGAATTAGACATTCTGGCATAATGTATGCAAGCATAGAAAAGAAATATTTGATTGGATACACAGATAATGATTTTGTAGGCAGTTTGGATGATAGGAATAGTACTTCTGGTTTTGTGCTCCACCTTGGTTCAGGTGTGATTTCGTGGGCATCTAAGAAGCAGCCCATTGTGACATTTTTGTCAGTAGAAACAAAATATGTAGCAGCAACATCAACAACATGTCAAGTAGTGTGGTTAAGAAAAGTATTTGATGGACTCAAGCAGAAAAAACAAGGATCAACAACAATATATTATGACAACACCTTCGCGATTGGACTATCCAAGAATAGTGTGTTTCTTCGAAAGAGCATGCATATTGATACTAGATATCACTTTATTAGAGAACTTGTGTGCAAGGGAGAAGTTCACTTGAAACTTTGTAAATCTAGTTAGCAATTGACTGATATATTTACTAAGTCATTAACAAAAGATGTGTTTGAGTTTCATAGAAGAAACTTGGGTGTTTTAAGCTTAGCTGAGACATGCAGACATGTTTGAGCTGTCATGAGTCATGTTTTAGTTTAACGGTCATAATTAAAGGGGAGTCTTAAAATAAGCTAATTACTACTACATGAGGAGTTGGCTAAACTTAGACAGTCAATTAATGAATGTTGAGAGTTGAGTGTTTGAGTGTTGCGTCAAACTGAGTTAAATGATAGATCACAGAAAAGTAGATTTGTGTGTAAATTATTAGTGTTGTCTTTTCTGTCTATCCAACAAAACGTTTTCTCTTGATCCAACAAAATTTTAAGTTATTCTTATTTCACGTGAATGCGTCGGATTTTCTTTAATTTCTCGGGTATCAAAGAACGTTCCCTGACATAGCAAGATCGTAACACAATTGCAACTTGCTAGTACGATGGGAATCAAAGTGAGTAGAATAGAAGCAGTGGCCCATCTTCCTTCCTCACTCAGGTGCAATTTGTTGCTCACGGACGAGTTTTAACATCACATGATATGTTGCCAGGAAACGTGGGTGCGGGGACGGGGATGGGGATGGGGACAGGGACGACATTTTTGGAAACAGGGTGCGTGGGTTCGTCGGGTAATAAATATAAATTTTAATAATTATAGTATAAATTAAATTTATAAATTTATAATTAATAATATATATGAAATTTGAATTCAGATCCTTGATATTTATGCATTGCATAAAAATTTAAAATTGTCAAAATGTATCTTTGATACGAGCTGTAACTTGTAAGTTGTAAGCAATATAATATATTTAGTATTCACGCATATCATTTTGATACACAGAAATAAACTGAATTCAAGCATATATAACAAATATTTTAAATGAAATATTCGATAATACTTATAGTTATAAGTTATAAACTTATAACACTTCTACAGGATAGGGATATTCATACTCTGAATCAGGTAGGAGATCCAATGTGCACTGATATCTGACAGCAAAGATGGAAAACTGCGTAGACATAAGGGTTGCCAATGGGAGCAGGGGGATAATGTTGAAGTTATATATTGCAAGTCTCAAGAGAGGACATATTGGGTTGAGAGAGGAAAACAAGTCAGAATCCATTCCATAACCAGAAATCTCATTTGCTCAGATTCAAGCCCGTACCCTGTAGTTGCAGCTGCAGAATGAACAAGAAACACAAAATCCAATATGTTTGTAACTTTGTGTTCTCTATCTTGTGTTTAATAAAGGTTTGTAATTTTAAAATTTTTTCTTTTCCATTATTGCAATTTTAAACGACTCTTTCATCTAGTTTCTGGTCAAAGAATAAGGCTCTTGGAGCACAATGGCACATACTGCTAGGTGGGATTTAAGTCTTTGTTTGAACCTGAAAGAAGTACAAGGATGTGCTAAGTGCTTGTATCAAAGTCAATTGAACAATGTGAACCAAACTGCAACTGGCCAGTTTGTAGAGGTTCACATTGGAGAAGGGCCAAAATGTATTGGGAGGCCAGTTTCATCTTGAACGTGTCAAAACTCAAACCAAATGACTTTGATCTGGACAGACCCTCACTCAATTGGTAACATGTTAACATTGAACAACTAACACCTGTGCATCATTCAGGCAAAAAACAGAGAACACGGGTCTACAGGCCTGGGTTTTTGGTTCCTCCACTATTTAATAATTTATCAGGGCCATTCTGCAAAGAGGCAGAAGAATCATAAAATAAAAAAACGATTAAGCATACATTAATTTTGAAATGCATCGAACTTTCCTTTCATTATAATTTATAGTGGATAACAATGGCTGAATGAGTGACGCTTGGCTGAAGCTGTGGAATCATAGAACATGAGCTCACATATACTGATCCTGATGTTGACACCGAAACATAGAACCAGATAACATATGCTTCAGATATCATGCAATTCTCTCAGCTGTTTGTCATTTAGAGAAAATTATATACTAGAAAAAAGATGAAGAATTGAAGTTTGCAAAAATTAACTCATGCCTGCATTACTATATTGAGGGATTGCTGAAAAACTAGACAACAATTGCCAGATGAGAATCGCTTGGATGGAGCTATGGAATAATCGAACTCGTGATTGTACGGGTTTTTCAGCACACGCGGGTCTTGTGAAACGTTTTTATGGAATAATCAATAATGAAATTGAAAATGAAAACAGTAAAACTTGTAAATACCTGCAGCCTGCTCTGTCCACTGCCACTGAAGCTGCCCACTGCTGCTGAAGCTGCCCACTGCCGCCGGAAATGGTAAAGGGGGGCGGCTGAAGCCTCAACCAAATGGAAAACACTCAAAAGTTAAATGAAATCACTGAAACAGTAATCAGTAATCAGTATCACGGTGTTTGTTCTAACTTCTTCTAGTATGTCACGGTGCTCTG
Source organism: Pinus taeda (assembly GCA_000404065.3). Taxonomy (NCBI): domain Eukaryota; kingdom Viridiplantae; phylum Streptophyta; class Pinopsida; order Pinales; family Pinaceae; genus Pinus; species Pinus taeda. The sequence goes on from APFE031189352.1 coordinate 46,071, forward strand.
CCGCCAAGAATAATCGTATCAGTCGTATCAGTCTGCTCTGCTTGTGTAAACTTTAAAGAGTTAAAGTCATAAAGTCTAAAGATTTAGGGTTTTTTAAGGGTTTTACTGTTGTTATAAATTATCTTTTTAATTTCAATAAAAAAAAATTATTTGAAAATTAAATTTTTAAATTTTAATATAGTTTTTTTAATGAAGAACCCGAAGAACCCACGTGAAGAACCCGAAGAACCCACGTGAAGAACCCGAAGAACCCGACTTGAAGAACCTGAAGAACCCAAGAACCCGAAGAACCCAAGAACCCGTCAAAGGAAAAGAACCCGAATTTTTTTTTGAAGAACCTAGTTCTTCATGGAAGAACCTGGTTCTTCATGGAAGAACCCAGTTCTTCTGGGTTCGTCTGGGAAGAACCCGTACCCGAATCCGGTACTTGGGTGCGGGAACCCAGGACGGGTTCGAGAACCCCACCCCCGGGTGCGGGTACCCGTGCAACACAGATTGGAAGTATTGTTAGAGCACATTCCTCGCTAAGAGGGAGTGTTGAGTTTGGGGTAGCATCGGATGTGCTCTAGCTCTGAAATTTTGTGGAGGGGCTAGAATACATAAGATATCCAAGACCCAGAAATCGTTTGGAGAAATTCTGCCCAGAGCGTGAGTAATTAAAATAATTAATATTTTTAATGGGTTCCTAAGTCTAAACTTAGGAAAATAAAAATATTAATGGGTATTAATAAAAATATGGGTGAGAAGCTGCTAAGAGGCAAGGGTCAAGTCTGTTTTAATCTTAGCCATTGATTAGGGACTTAATCTCAGTCGTTGATTCATCAACAGGAAAAGTATAAGAGGAGGTTTGAGGGTCAGTTGGAGATACACCAAGTTGATCAAATCAGTTCGATTTTTCTGGGGCGAGGTTTGCTGAGAAAATCGAACAAGTGATCTGAATTGCAATGAGGGGCCGAAGAAGAGATTTGAATCGGAAAGGAGTTACGAGCCAAAGAGTACCAAGAAAAGAGGCAATAGTAGCATTAGAGAGGCAGCGCAAAGGCCTACTCAACCCAGGAAGGGGCTCACACAGTGCTAACGTAGGCAAGAGGGTCTCTTGTAGTGGTAGTGCGGGATATATGTCAGAAGTTCAAGATTTTGCTGGAGAAGCAAGGTTTTGAGCCGGGAGGGCTGAACATCCAGCTGAAGGGGTGATGCAATCTCCTAGAGGCAAGACGCTGGCCCAAGCAGTGATTGCGTTGGGATTTTGCAGTGTTTTCCAGAGTCAGGCCACTCAGTGGATCAGTTGTGACTTGGAGAACAAGGTAAACCATCGTATGTATTTCTTGTTGCCAATATTTCTCTAAAAGGTTAGTCGGTGTGAGAGGCAACCTGTTGTACTCAGATTCTGCTTGCTTAATAATAAAAACCCTCTATCTGTTGCACCGGTTTCCCTGCATTGGGTTTTTCCAGGGACATGTTATCCAAAAATAACAATGTCCCTTGTGTGTTTGTCTCATATAATTTCAGTTTATGATCTGTATGTCAGTGTAGTCTGCAGTAGTGTTTTTCATCATTGTTTATAAATTAAATAACTTGTTGAATGTAATAACAAGTAGGAGATGATAAACCAGTGATTGCAATAGGATTTATGACGTGTAGATTCAGAAATTTTCACACCAATTACAAAATGAAAAGTCATACCTTCGGGGTTGGATGGCCCATCTTCAAACAGACAATCATAATAGATGATTGAGGGCACACAATGGCTGACTCATGTGGCAGTAAATAGTTACACATCAAGCTATCAGGTGGCTGCAAGGGGGTGGTAGCTGTCGGTTGAAGACAAATCTTGGAGAAAAATTCTCTTATGAGGGTCACCCATAGGTGTTAGGTAACATGAACCAAGGAATCCCTTAACCAATTGAGACCAAGGAGACTAGGGTGAATCTTTGAGCTCAAAAAAACACCAAAGGCTAGGGGCATCGAACTAGAAGGAAGAATAAGACCATATAAAACAGAGTCAAGAGAGCAGAAGAAACACAAAGGATCTGGCCCTTATCAACCATAGAAAACCAAATTCAAATTGTACACCACCCTCTCCATGCGAGGAATGAGACCATAAAAGACAAAATAAGGGTAGAAAAAAAGCCCAAAGTAGAGACATTACCGAAATTAGGACATGACAAGCAAAAAGGAAACAATAATATAGACTGTGAGAGCACCTAGTATAGAAGCTAGGTAACTGGTAGTGGGGAGTCCTTCCCTCTCATTTCTCTGTGTGATCTCTAGAATCCTCTCCCTATCTCTATGTCCACCAACAAGCTTCGAACTGAACCTAACTGTGACCATGATGAGCCAATACTCCTTTGTTCCTATTAATTACCTTACTCTCCATCAAATTGACATAGCCATTCTCCCTCGACAATGGTCTTCAATTCTCAGGGTGGTGGCTTTGGTTATGGTGATTGCTCCTCGATTATTCCCTGAACTGATCCTATGATAGGTGGAGGGTGCCATCCCGTCCTTTACCTTTCCTATCTGAAAAACCATCCTCCTCATTAATGCTGAGTTGAAACACCCACCATGGAGGAATATAACAAAAAATATTTTCAATGAAAAATAAAAAGAAAGAGGCTTACTTTTAAGATTTTAAATTCGAATATAATAATAAATTTTTCAAATAATAAATAATCTAGAGAAAAAAACAATTTAAACACAAAATAAATAAATGTAATCAAAGAAAAATTATCAAATACAAAATCAAATTCTTATAAACCAAAGTAATGCGGGATTATATTTTGCTGGTCCTAAAGACGTTAAGGAATCATGACAACCTATTTATCTCATGCATTTTATAAGCTATACCTAAATATAGGATGTTTAAAACAAGATGAAAAAGGAAAATATTAGAATTTCCAAGTGCAAAATCAAGCTCTTAAAAACCAGAAAAGGAAAAAATAGTCAACTTGTAAAACTTCAAAGTGCAAAAATATAAAGCTGGCTAAATTGGACAGTCGCATAATGTTTTCCGAACATCGTTGAAAGCCTCCCTGCCAAGGGGGAGATGAAAAACATTTTCCTAGATATACAAGTGGAAAAACTTAAAAATATCCTTCAACCCTCAAGATTGCCTTGCAAACGCGGAAAATTCAATAAAGAAAATAGTGATGACTTCATGCTGTTCTCCCTGATTGTACATTTTTGGCGTTGCTGATATAAAAAGAGAGTAAGTAAATCTGCCAAGGGACATTAGTAGTTGACAGATTTTCTCAACAAAATGATAGTTTAAGAAAACAATAGGGAATTTTATTATTATTTCACATATACTGCATGTCCTCTCCGCCACACCCATATGTGGAGGCAGCCACCAAATTCAGCTGTAGTTTTTACAAGATTAAATAGACTACTTTCAGGTGCTTTTGGATTGTGTTAAATATTTGTGCACTTCATTTTTTTCCTGAAGAACTGAAGCAGGTACGATGTGTTATTTCAACTCAAATTACAAAATGAGAGACAATTTTTCAACTTAACTCCTCAGACTTGAATTCTGTATGACCATGCCAGTAAAAAAACTCATCAGAGAAATTTCAACCTTTATTGGGATGACCATCGCTCTACTCATGGCGTTCACTCTATGTCATTGTCACTTCCCTTGAATTCTTTGTACTTCCATTCATTTCCTAAAATATAAACGGGGTCTCTAACTCTTTAGGCCTAGGGCTTTCACATGTGCTACAAGACCTCCATCCTCACCAAGATCATCTTCATTGTGTTGCTCAAGACTCCAACTTCTTTCTTCCATTTTTTTTCCTCTAGATTATTTACTTTACTTTTTCCTCCAAGTGCTTAGTCTTCATTTTTCCCTTGATTCATTCTAAATTTTCTCAAATATTGCCAACAACTTCACTCTCTTAAATTTCAAAGTTGTGGTACTGATTCAACTCCTCTCTTCTCCTTGAGCTATATCACTTTCTCTTACAGCAGTCACTTCCTCAGCAAACATGACAACCTTCCTTTGAGATCATGCTCTTGAAATATCTACGCTACAATCGAGCATTAGTGCAATGAAGTCTTCTCTGCAGGAAATTTGATGCTCCATGTCCCCTGCAACTCCTTTTATTAACCTCCTTATGCAACCTCCAATGCTCTGGTTTTTTCCAGGGTGACAAGGTGAGACTAATGTCTCTCATTAAATGGAATTGTCATGATTTAGATAAGTGATCCCATAGTCACTTTATTACGATAATTGCAAGGCATTTGTGCGAATATCAAGCCCCTTATTTTCCAGCTCATCCAACAGCTTATTAAACTTTTGAAAAACACTAGGGTTTTCAATTTAGTCCACTAACTAAACCTGTGAATATCAATCCTCACGCTAAAATATGAAAAGTCTTCCTGCTTTCTATATTTAATTTTGAATTGATATAGAGATTTAATCTTTTGATATTATTTTTGTGTTGATTATATGCTTACCCAGTGCTTGCATTGTTGCCACATTATTTAAGGTACAACCCAGATTCCAAGCAAACTTTATGTTGATCTTCACTCTAGGGTCAGTGATGAGCCCCCTGCCCTTGTTCTTCCTGTGTTTCCCTTTTTCCCCGTCATAGTACAATCTACTACATAATATAGTGACCTCTACTCTTTTGAATTCCCGATTTTTTTGTGTGGGTTTAAATATTTGCTCTTCAATGAAGATCCAATCTTCTACTTCTAGTGTTCCATCTAACATATTTGTTTTCTAGTGTGATCCCAACTCTCCTTCAATCTTGGGCAATATAGAAACGATAGTTCTGGCACAAATGACTAGTTAGTATTATATAGAAGCTAACTCTCGCAAGATAGAGGAAAAGGAGGAAATGGTAAAGTAAAAAATTGGGGTAACATTTGGAAACCTGTGAATGCACTTGTTATGGTCAGTTGCCATTAAGTGAGATGCACTTACACAGTAATTACCTATCATGACTTCATAACTGTGACGTACATCATTTTATTTATTTGACACAAATCCACACTAATGGGTATGTGTTTATACACCACACGTATGGATATTTATATGCATGACACTCTCTAACACACAAAAAATATATAAAATATATTATTGATAATATCTCATAGAGATAGCAATTTTAAAATTGTAATTAAAGAAATAGTAAACACAAGGAATTGTTGATAGAGATTGAAATCTTAAACATAGATATCTATTTCAAACTTTTATCATATATATTACATATTAATATATTATAAGTCAAGAATGTAAAGCCCAATGGTTTAGCTCAACTTGTTTCCAATATTGTTGGGCATGTGGTTAGTTTTCTGTTAGCAAGAGCTTGCTTTGAGCGCCCCTAATTGAAGTGCACTAGTCTACATCAAATGGGTTTATAGGCGATGTCGACCAGAAATGTGAAGAGACATCCCTTGGGTTTCTCAATGAGGTTTTACTTGGAGAAAAAAAAATCAAGAATTTACAAATCAATTGATGTTGCTGAAAAGATTCAAAACAAGAATAGACAACTCAAATGCCACAACTAATGCCACAAGAATGACATCCTCAGCATTTACATTGTTTAGATCATCAACAAAAACATGCTCCAAGCAATGATAGGAAATGCAACAAATCCATCAAGTTCAGTTTGTGCATCTACAACATAAGAATTATAAATATTTTCCTCTTATATTTTGGGAACCTCCTTTGTATCCCATGTCTTTCTAAGAAAGAAATTGAAATGTATTATAAATCCGAACTCGGTTTTCTACTTTGTCTTGTAAAAATGCTTCTAAATATCTATCAATATAAGATGTACATATAACATTTTGCAAAAAGACAAGGTGCTGGTAAAGCCATTGTGATAGAGTCATAAAGTAGCATTTAACACAAGCTTTTGAAAAACAAAAAAACCAAACCGAAGGTGGGGAATAAATTCAAAATCCCCAACTATATTAGCTATTAATTGTTTAATCATGGCCTCGAGGCCATACATAATACATACAATGCTAAAAATTAAGTCTTAACACTAGATTGGATCTACAATTTCTAAACTGGTGTATAGATTTTTGGACCAGTTTAGAAATTATGGAATTGTCATGATTGAGATAAGTAATCCCATAGTCACTTTACATTGGATCCCATAGTCTTCAAAAAAATTCTACATTAGATCGTCATAGTTACAAAGATCCAATTGGTGTAGAAATTTTGGATCTACAAAAATTAATGCAGATTTGAAATTTCACTTGCTTGAGGTTTCTGGGATCTAATAATCCATGTGTACTTTTAGCCTTAGGGCTTGTTACCCACCAAAAGTGGGTGACCCATAGGAGAAATGTTTCTCCTAGATATCTCTTCAGCCGACAACCAACAACCTCTTGCAACCACCGATGTATTGTGCCATTTAATCTCTGCTCCCTACATCAATCATATGTCCCCTCACCATCTCTCGAGAACATATGTTATTAGGTGGCCAATCTAATATGAAAATTTCTGAATCTTTACAAACAGAAATCCAACTGTAGTTACTGGTTTAGCATCTCCTACTTGTTATTGCATTCAACAAGTTATTTAATTTCATAAACAATGATAAAAACCCTACTGCAGACTATGCTAACATGCAGATCATAAACTGAAACAATAGATGAGACAAACACACAAGGGACACCGTTATTTTTGGACAACACGTCCCCGAAAAATCCTAATGTGGGAAAACTGGTGCAGTAGATAGAAGGTTTATATTATTAAGCAAGCTACTGGGTGTAACAGGTTGCCTCTCACACCGGCTAACCTTGCAGAGAAATTAAGGCAGCAAGAAATACATATGAAGTTTTACCTCATTCCCCAAGTCACAGCTAATCCAATGAGTGATCTAACTCCTCCCGGCAGATACTACGAAGTCCCTACACAATCTCTGCGTGGGCCAACGTCTTGCCTTCAGAAGCTGCGTCACCCCTTCTGCTGGATCGGTTTGCTGGAGGAAGATTGTTGTTCAACCCTCCCCGCTCAGAACCTCGCTTCTCCAGCAAAATCTCGAACTTCTGACGAATACTTTGCACTGCCATTACAAGAGACCCTCCTGGCCTGTGTCAGCTCTGCGTGAGCCCCTCCTAGGCTACGTAGGCCTCTACACTGCCTTTCTGATGCTCAGGTTACCTCTCTTCCACGTATTCTTTGGATCAGAACTTCCTTTCCGATCCAAATCTCTGCTTTTGCCCCTCACTGCAACTCAGATCACTTGTTTGATTTTCTCAGCAAACCACGCCCCAGAAAAACCGAACTGAGTGATCAACTTGGTGTATCTCCAACTAACCGTCAAGCCTCCTCTTATACTTTTCCTATAGATGAATCAATGACCGAGATTAAGTCCCTAATCAAGGGCTAAGATTAAAACAGACTTGATCCGTGTCTCTTAGAAGCTTCTCACCCATATTTTTATTCATTTCAATTAATATTTTTATTTTCCTAAGTTTAGCTTAGGAACCCCATTAAAAATATTAGTTATTTTAATAAAACACAAATTGGGTGGAATTTCACCAAACGATTTCTGGGTTTTTGAGATCTCATATATTCTAGCCCCTCCACAAAATTTCGGAGCTAGATCATATCCGATGGTACCCAAAATCAACACTCCCTCTTAGCGAGGAATGTGCTCTAGCAATACTTCCCAATAGAAGCATCACACTGATCCACGACATCAGTCCTCTGTGTTGTTGATGCTTGGCCTGCTGCCCTTTATCCACTGCACTGTTGCACCCTGTACTGCTACCCATGACACTGCCATTGTCACTGCTACATCTATACTGTAGCTCCCTCTCAATATGCTGCATCATGTTGCTCATAGCACTGCCACTACTAACTGTTGCACTGCAACTCAGTTGCTAAGAAGTAAGCAACTAAAAAAGTCACCCAAAAACTGACATGTTGGTCAGTCTGGATGCCCCGTGATGTTGAGGCTACCTCTGCTGCTAATCTGTGTTGACCCTCTGATGCTACTGCGCTGCTGTTGTATTTGCTTTGTGCCTCCTGCACTACTCAACACTCTTTTGTGCTACTTTAGACTTTGGCACTCTAGCTTTGTCATTGTTGTTCCATCATCCCTTGCACCAACTAACTCTCGTCATTCTTGTGAAAATTGTTGAATCTAACAAACCAGAAATCCTACTGCAGTAAACTGATTTGCATTACCTACTTGTGTTCTTCAATTAACAAGTTATATTCAGAAATATTCAGAAAATATTAATGCAAATACATTGCAGCCTACACCAATATACAGATCTAGTACTGAAAAATAAATGAGACAACCATACAAAGGACACACTTATTTTTGGACTTAACATCCCCGGAAAAACCCAATGCAGGAAAATCGGTGCAACAACTCTGAGGGTTTTCTATTATTAAGTAGTAGTTTTGAATACAAATGTTGGCTGCCCTCCCGACAAACCAGTGATAGAGAAATACAATGACGGAAAACATGAGTGAGTTTTACCTCACTTCACCTGACAGATTCTGGTTGCTCTGGCAGCAAAACTGGCTGGCCCCGGCTACAACTGCATTACCTCTTCACAATAATTGCATGGGCCTGCGTGGAGCTCTTTGAGGCTCTATGTCAACTCTTCTACCCACTGCGTCAGCTTTCCCGACTATTTCGGCAATTCCAGCTCTCTGTGTGGAAGGAAACTTTCTCCCTCTACGTTGGCCCTTCTGGCTCTGCGTCAAGGCTGCGTGGGCCCAGGCTGGCCCAACGCCAACTCTCCTTGCTACTACGCTGCCTCCACGAGCTTCTCTCTGCCTCTCTGTCAGTATTCTCGAACTATCTCTACCCCTCAGCTACAAGATTTCCCTAATCGATTTTCCTCCTAAGAACTTCTCACCTTAGAAAATTGATTTCCTCTATCTCTCTCTGTGTGTTCTCCAATTTGACCCCAAGCCTCCATTTATACTTTTCCAGTTGAGAAATCAACGGCTAAGATTAAATTAGACTTGATCCTCGTCATTTAGAAGCTTCTCACACATATTTACATTAATTCACTTTAATTATTTTAATTCCTAAGTTTTAACTTAGGCACCCATTAAAAATAATTAACTATTTGAATAACATGCACTCTGGGTGGAATTTCTCCAAACGATTCTGGGTCTTGGAGATCTCATGTGTTCTAGCCCCTCAACAAAATTTTGGAGCTAGAGCACATCCGATGCTATCCAAAAATCACCACTCCCTCTTAGCGAGGAATGTGCTCTAGCAATACTTACCAGTAGAAGTATCACACTGATCCATAGCATCGGCCCTCTGTGTTGTTGATGCTCGGCCTACTGCCCTTAATCCACTGCGCTATTGTAATCTGTATTGTCTCCCATGACACTACCACTGTCACTACTTCATCTGTACTACAACTCCCTCTCAATATGTTGCATCATGCTGCCCATAGCACTAACACTACTAACTGTTGCACTGCAACTCAGTTGTTGATAAGTAAGAAACTGAAAAGCCACTCAAAAGCTGACATGTTGGTCAGTCTGGATGCCCCTTGACATTGAAGCTACCTCTGCTGCTAATTTGTGTTGACACTCTGATGCTATTGCACTGTTGTTGTATCTGCTTTGTGCCTTCCGCACTGCTGCAACACTCCACTGCACTGCTTCAGACTTTGGCACCCTAGCTCTGCCATTATTGCTACATCATCCCTCGCACCAACTCTTGTCATTCTGTTACTGTCATTAAGGGCTCCCGTAGCCATATGTAATCCAAGAGTTAGGGCACCTCAAGTATCCTACCCCCTTTCAAAGTAGTCCTCCCGACTATAGCTCAATATCGCCCCACCTCTTGTCTAGAGGTGCATGAGCACTCACAGCGCAATCATCATCATCACCCTCTTTGTCACTTGCACTGGAGCAGCCTTTGAGTCAAACTTCTCTTCTTTGTCCTTCTTTCAAGGACACTGTGTGGCGAAATGACCCATTTCTCCACATCTGAAGCATTTGACTTTGGATATGTCCTTTTTCTTTCTCTTCTACTGCCCTTCCTGTCCCACTGATGCGAGAGGTGCATCCTCCTCTTCCTCCTTCTTGTCTCTAATCCCTTTGTTGATGCTTCCTATCTTGGTCAACCATTTGATCTCTTCCTGTCGAAGAGTTGCCCACATCTCCTCCCAACTCGGAAGAGAATCCCTGCCCAAGATGCTTTGGACAAAGGTTTCCCAGTCTTCAGTGAACTGCATTCAGGGCAGTCTTGACCATGAATTCATGATCTGGTGTAGCCCCTACGGAAGTTAGCTAGCCACTGATCGTTTGCAACCTGAGAAGGAAGGTATCGATTTCTTCTCCCTTCTGCATCTAAAACTATCTCAGTTGGCTCTCAAGCAACATCTTCCACTGAACGAAAGTTCCCTCGTACAAAGTGGTCAAGGCCTCCCACATTTCCCTTGTTGTGTCCTTCTCAACAATATGTGGGATCACATGATCCTTGACTCTGTTAAAGATCATGCACTTCGCTTTTCCCTGAGCCTCTTCGTACTTCTTAAGAGGATCACCATCAACTGGAACAACAACCATCTTCAAGGCATGATCCTTGATGTGATTTTTGTCCAAAACTGCTAGGATCCTAGCCTTCCAGATGATGAAGTTGGATGCTCCATCCAACCTATCCTAATCCCTCAGTCAATTAATGGCCATCTCTGCTCAAATAAATGTCGGATTGGTTCTCTTCTCCCTCATTCGCTGCTGCCCCAACAAAACTTGGATCTGGATTTCTTTGGCGCTAGAAATCCTCTAAGGAACAAGCTCCCTCTGAATTTTGATTTCCTTCACGGAAATCCTTTTGCCAACAACTGTCGAACCACCCCTCTTTGATCTCTCTTTGTTGTTGCTCAGCACTGGATCTAGATTTCTTGGTAAGAAATCTTCTGAGGAACTGATTCCCTCTACTTTGCTTCTACCCCACTAGGTATTGTTCTGCACCAACAGAATCAACACCCCACCAACAACTCCAGATGAAAATTCCACTGCACCTCCAACCATGACAACCAGAAAAACGAGACTCAACAGTCTCTGTGCTGGCCTAGTAACCACTGTGCTGCCCTCTGCAGCAACAATGTCACCCAATCAAACTGACACAGACTCTACGTGAACCTCCCTTGGTGATTGTGTCACCCTTCCTCTACTCTCTTGGCCTGAAACCACGTTGTCTCTCGGGATAGTTGTCTTCACGGACAAATTTTTCTTCTATTCTTTCGACGATGGCTTCAATCCTCCTTGATCTGCAATCGCTTTGATACCATGTGAAAATTTCTGAATCTAACAAACCAGAAATCCTACTGCAGTAAACTGATTTTCATTATGTACTTATATTCTTCAGTTAACAATCTATTTTCAGAAATATTCAAAAAATATTAACGCAAATACATTCCAACCCACACCAATATACAGATCTAGTACTAAAAAATAAATGAGACAACCATACAAAGGACACACTTATTTTTGGACTAAACATCCCTGGAAAAACCAAATGCGGGAAAATTGGTGTAGCAGCTTTGAGGGTTTTTTATTATTTAGTAGTTATGAATACAAATGTTGGTTGCCCTCCCAGCGAACCAGTGATAGAGAAATACAATGGCGGAAAACATGAGTGAGTTTTACCTCACTTCACCTAGCAAATTATGTCTGGTCCGGCAACAAAACTAGTTGGCCCCGGCTACAACTGCGTTGCCCCTTCGCAATAACTGCATGGGCCTGTGTGGAGCTCTCTGAGGCTCTATGTCAGCTCTTCTGCCCACTGTGTCAGTTTTCCCAGCTGTTTCGGCAATTCCCGGTAGTTCCGGCTCTCTGCGTGGAAGGCAACTTTCTCCCTGTGCACTGGCCCTTTTGGCTTTGCGTCAAGGCTACATGGGCCCAACTTAGCTCAGTGTCAACTCTCCTAGCTACTACGCTGCCTCCACAAGCTTCTCTCCACCTCTCTATTAGTATTCCCCAACTATCCCTACCCCTCAGCTGCAAGATCTCCCCAATCGATTTTCCTCCTGAGAACTTTTCACTTCAGAAAATCGATTTCCTCAATCTCTCTATGTGTGTCTCCAATCTGACCCCAAGCCTCCATTTATACTTTTCCTATTGAGAAATCAATGGTCGTGATCTAATCTCTAATCAACGACTAAGATTAAAGTAGACTTGATCCTCGTCACTTAAAAACTTCTCACCCATATTTACATTAATTCACTTTAATTATTTTAATTTCCTATGTTTTAACTTAGGCACCATTAAAAATAATTGATTATTTGAATAACATGCACTCCGGGTGGAATTTCTCCAAACGATTTCTGGGTCTTGGATATCTCATGTGTTCTAGCCCTTCCACAAAATTTTGGAGCTCGAGCACATTTGATGCTACCCAAAAATCAACAATTCTGCTATTGTCTTTAAGGGCTCCCATAGCCGTATGTGATCCAAGAGTTCGGGCACCTCAAGGATCCTGCCCTTTGTGTAGTCCTCCTGACTACAACTCAATATCGCCCCACCTCTTCTCTAGAGTGGCATGAGCACTCCTGGTGCAATCGTCATCCTCGCCTTCTCCGCCAGCTTTCACTGGAGCAGCCTTTGTGTCAGACTCTTCTTTCTTGCCCTTCTTCCGAGGGCACTAAGTGGCGAAATGTCCCAGTTCTCCACATCTGAAGCATCTAACCTTGGATGTCTTTCTTTTTCCTCTTCTACTACCCTTCTTGTCCCACTGATGCGAGAGCCGCATCCTCCTCTTCCTCCTTCTTGGCTCTAACTGCTTTGCCGCTACTTCCCGCCTTGGTTAACTGTCTGAGCTCTTCCTGTCAAAGAGCTACCCACATCTCCTCCCAACTGAGGAGAGAAGCCCTGCCCAAGATTCTCTGGACACAGGTATCCCAGTCTCCAGTGACTGCATTCAGGGCAGTCCTGACCATGAACTTAGGATCTGGTGTAGACCCCACAGAAGTCAGTTGATCTCGAATCCCTTGCAACCTGAGAAGGAAGGGATCGGTTTCTTCTCCCTTCTGCATTTGATACTGTCTCAGCTGGTTCTCAAGCAACATTTGTCGTTGAATGGAAGTTCCCTCATACAAGGTGGTCAAGGCCTCCCACACCTCCCTCGCTATGCCCTTTTCAGCAATATGTGGGACCACATGATCTTGGACCCCGTCCAAAATCATGCACTTTGCCTTCGCTTGAGCCTCCTCGTATTTCTTGAGAGGATCAACATCAACCGGAACAACAACCGTCTTCAAGGCATAATCCTTGATATGATTCTTGTCCAAGTCTGCCAGGATCCTGGCCTTCGAGATGACAAAGTTGGATGCTCCATCCAATCTGGCATGATCCCTCAGTCCATTAACTACCATCTCTATGAAAATTTCTAAATCTACACATCAAAAATCCTACTACAATCACTGGTTTATCATCTCCTACTTGTTATTTACATTTAACAAGATATTTAACTACTTAAACAACAATGAAAACACTATTGCAGCCTACACATACATACAGATCATGAACTGAAATAAACTGAGACAATCACACAAGGGACACTTATTTTTGGACAATCGTCCCCAGAAAAACCCAATTCAGGAAAACCTATGCAACATATAGAGGGTTTATATTATTAAGCAGATTTTTGAATACAAGTAAGGTGCCAAATCCGGCTCACCCAACAGAGAATAAACCTGGCAGAATACCTCTATCTCGAGACAGATATTTTGACAATTCCAACAACTAGATGATCAAACCCCATAGATGACAACTGTTGTTCCCAGTGTTGGGCAATGATGGATGCTCCAAGCTCTGCGCTAGAACTGCATCACCTCCTCTAGGAGCTGCGTCACCCACCCAGTAAGCCTCCCTTGCTCAAAAGATGATATGCTTAACTGCTGCTCTCTCTGCCCCACAAAAAACCCTAGTGCTGCCTCTAAGGAACTGCGTTAGCCCCTCTAGCTTCTGTGTCACCCTCTCTGGAGCTGCGTTGTCTCTTCTGCTGCTGCTCTACCTCTTTGCTATGTGTTCTTGGCCTTGGACTGAAGTCCCTCTGCCGAACTACCCCTCTCTCACTGCAACTCAGATCACTTAGCTCGACTTTCTTAGCAAACCACGCCCCAAAAAAATCGAACCCTTTGATCTCTTGGTGTATCTCCAACTGATCGTCAAACCTACTCTTATACTTTTCCTATTAATGAATCAACGGTTGTGATCTAATCCATAATCAACGGCTAATATTAAAATAGGCTTGATCCTCGTCACTTAGAACCTTCTCACCCATATTTCTATTAATACACATTAATATTTTTATTTTCCCAAGTGTAGACTTAGGAAGCCATTAAAAATATTAATTATTTTAATAACTCCTCATTCGAGTGGAATTTCTCCAAACGATTTCTCGGTTCTAGAGATCTCATGTATTCTAGCCCCTCCACAAAATTTCAAAGCTAGAGTACGTCTGATGCTATCCAAAGTCAACACTCCGCTCAAATGAGTATCGAACAAGTTCTCTTCTCCCTCCATTGTTGCTGCCCCAGCAAGACTCGGATCTGAATTTCTTTGGCGCTAGAAATCCTCTAAGGAACAAGTTCCTTCCAGACTCCCTCTGAGTCCTGATTTCCTTCACAGAAATCCTCCTGCCAAATAATGTCAAAACACCCTTTCCCAATCCTCCTTTGTTGCTGCTCAACAACTCGGATCTAGATTTCTATGGCAAGAACTCTATTAAGGCAGTGACTCCCACTACCTTAGTTTCATCTCCACATATCTAATTTGCACTGCTCCTTTTGCCCCAACAACTGAAGAATCTGAGCTCCTTCGTCTCTGCACAGTCACTGCATGAACTAGATCAGCTCCTCCTGGCCACTTCATCACTCCTTCCTAGTCGAGAAAGATGACGTGGCTTTACGTGAGCTTGATCCACCCATCTCTACTTCTGCGCTAGCCCAGAAAGTTGATGCAATCAATGTGTGGGCTCCTCCCAGCTACTGTGTCACCCTCTCCTGGCTCAGAATGTTGATGCAAGCACTGTGTGAGCCTCTGCGTCACCTTTTCTGCACTGCATCACCCTTCCTCTACATTCTCTAGCTTTGGAATAGCGCTGTCACTCGGGATAATTACCTCTCTGCAGCAGATTTGTTGGATCTCTTGGCTAATGGATTGAGTATCCTATGATCTGCAATCCTTTGATACCATGTGAAAACTTATGAATCTTTACAAACAGAAATCCTATTGCAGTTACTGGTTTAGCATCTCCTACTTGTTATTTCATTCAACAAGTTATTTAATTTCATAAACAATGATGAAAACCCTACTGCAAACTACACTAATATGCAGATAATAAACTGAAACAATAGATGAGACAAACACACAAGGGACACTGTTATTTTTGGACAACACATTCCCGAAAAAACCCAATGCGGGAAAACTGGTGTAGTAGATAGAAGGTTTATATTACTAAGCAAGCAGAATCTGGGTACAACAGGTTGCCTCTCACACCGACTAACCTTACAGAGAAATTAAGGCTGCAAGAAATACATATGAGGGTCTACCTCATTCCCCAAGTCACAGTTGATCCAATGAGCGATCTAACTCCTCCCGGCAGACACTGCGAAGTCCCTACCAGTGGTTTTAAAACCGGAACCGGTGACCGAGCCGGTCCACCTAATGAACCGGTTTACCGACCGAAACAGGTCTAATCGGGACTGGTTTGGTCTAAACGAACCAGTTTTAGAAAAATACATTAAATAATTATTTTTTAATGAAAAAAACTATTTTTAAGATTTAAAACCATGATTCCAAGCCAATAGAGACAAAATATGCAAATATTACTCATTTATATACCATGTAAAGGTGAATATATCAAAATGGCACCGAGTGCAATACATATCATCGACAAAGTACATAAGCAATGAGGCTTTAAATGTCCTCTAGAGTGCAAAAACAAAGCCTATAAACTATGGGGCCAGTGGCCTGCTACAAGGCTCAAGTCTACATATATGATAATACTATAACAGTGATCAACATTATCACTTGAAACTTCTCATGAGTCATCATGATCAAACTCAGTTGGTTGAGTCTCGACTCCCAAACTTTGCAGTCACAAACTTCTCTATTGGTTCAGTGACTTGAGTCTCAAACTTCTAAAGGTATTCTGCCCTAATATGCCCTATTATTTCATTTGGTGCTCCACATGGCTTTACATGGCCTCCTATCCCACCAAGTGTTGCTTGAACCTGTTAATACCCCCTCCTTGAATGGATTTTTGGCAATATTTGCAGATCATTTTGCCATCAATCATATTACAATGAGCCCATGCAGTATCTCTGGCTTTTGGAGGCATGATGACTACTAGTTAGCTTAAACTTTGTTGTTCCACTACTCTAGAAAAAACTCAACACTCTCCAAGCTCACAAGCAAACTCACAAACACTTGAAATGAGATGTGTGAGACAAATGAGAGGGAGAGGGGCCTCTTAAAGTCTTAGAGAGGGTGTTTTTCGATGCAAAGCACCCTTAGTTTCCCTCCAAAACCCCTAAAACACAGTCAAAAAGTCGCTTTTTGGGCTCACGGTGGGCGTGCCTCCTAACCCGCCGGTTTAGGATGAAACTGACTGGTTTGTATCAAACCGGCCGGTTTCGTCCTAAACTAACCGGTTAGGATTGGTTTAGGGCAAAAAATGGAGAAGTGCCCCCTCTAACCGAGTTTTTTGGCCGGTTTCGACCGGCAGGCCTGCTAACCAACCGGTTAGACCGATAACCAGTTAGCAAGGCCGGTTTTGAAAACTATGGTCCCTACGCAATCTCTGTGTGGGCCAACGTCTTGCCTTCAAAAGACTGTGTCACCCCTTCTGCTGGATCGATTTGCTGGAGGAACACTGTTGTTCAGCCCTCCCAGCTCAGAACCTCGCTTCTCCAGTGAAATCTCGGACTTCTGACGAATACTCTGCATTGCCACTGCAACAGGCCCTCCTAGTGTAATGATCCTAAATAGGAAATACAAGTGATAACAACAAATATTCTACGTAGCAAAATACAAAAACGAAATGTTTAGCAGACACCCATATAAAAACTATAAATGGAGAACTTCTAAGCCATTTTATTAATTTTCTACAAACCAAATACAATAGATGATGGAATGGTGCCCCTGGTCTTGTCCCAATGAACAAGCAAGACCAACCCCAGGTGGGAAAATAGTTGAGTTGAAGGCTGCCCAACTGTTGCACCACTTTGCACTGCGCTGCCCTAGTAAACTACTGCCCTACTGAACTTCGACCTGCTGGTATGTGCCCAAAAACTGCCCAGAAAATTATATCCTTTCAACCCCGGATTCGTTGCACAAAACCCAGAAAAACCCAGAAGGGAATTTTACTGGTTTTGACTTTTTATTTTCAGCCTCCTTGGAGCCTCTTCCCACCTACTGCTGCCAAATTCAACTTGCAATAAACGGCCTACATATCCCTCTGTAAATACTTCTAAAATGTTGGTTTTACCTGTGCTATCCAACTCCTTGCTCCCGGATGGCTCTTGGACAAGATTAACTTCTCTCCCAAGCCCCACGAAATTGTTGCTATAGGCCTTTGGGCAATCCCTTTGCCCAGAAATTCGTAAAACTAATGCACTAGTCTAGCTAGATGCAAATCCAAGCAAAAATGTCCTCAACAAGCAGCCTCCTCAGCTCTCGGAACTCCCACCAAGCAATGAACCTCCTTGCTGGCTTCTAACTCCTACGTGTTTATGGTTTCCAAGATATACGCAATTCCCTCTCTGCGTTGTTGGCTGAAGTGTGTGACTGTGCTTAACTCCCTGAAAACACCTGTGGAACAGCATCCCTAGCGCAGGCACGGATGGTCCCCCAAAGAAGAGGTTGAATCTCCCACGTGAGAGATTCATGGCTAAACAACCGATAGACTCGCTAAGCAATAGAGCGTACAAAGAGTGTTTGTTTGCAAATGTTCAAGATGAAAACAAAATGAGAGTTGATCTCTCTTTATAACTCCTTGGGCCTCCTTAGCCTCATGTGGACCCCTCCATCCACCCATTTGATTTTCCCTCCAAGCATATCGAATGGCTAATTCGAACTCCTATGTGGGTGGCCCCCACATTCCACTAGCAGCTAAATAAAGTCAATTTGGCCCTTACGCCCCTAAGTCGAAAGTGTGGGGCCCTCTTCCTTAGTAAAAAATGTGCAAAAGTGTGTAGCAACACCCTGTTACTAATTTGTTTGAGAAGGGACATGACATTCCTCCCCTCCCAAATGTTGCTTGCCCTCAAGCAACCTCAAAGATGGGTACTCCAAAATATGTTCACCCTCCCAAGTGGCATCCTCATCTGGCAAGTTCTTCCAATGCACCAAACATCACTTGTCCACAAGCAATGCTTGAACAAACACCCTCTTTGACTGTGGACCCCCACTATCACTGCAAACTTCACCAAGGTCCCAAATGTGCCATTGGATCATCCCTGATCGTTGTACTATCCTATAGTGAAGGAATCCCTCGATACCAGGATCCCAAGCCAACTTGGTTAACGTGAAGCCCCCCTTGCTCCATTCACTATCCTACCAAATATGGGCATTAGGACCCCTGTGTCTATCACCAATAAATAGGGCATCTAGACAATGTAAAACTCTGCCCAAATCCTCATGAAGCTGCTCTACCGAATAGTCAACCACATGCACTCTAATTGTGGGCCCTTGAAGATACAATTCAATCCCTATGCAAATGAAGCCTCTCCTGCATGAGCTCCTCTTGAAATCCTCTTGCTGGCCATCTTGCCATGTTGATGAAGTCTCCCACACCCTTAGTGAATCACTGAAACCTGATGGAGAATCTTCATGACCCTCCCCTATAGAAACCAACTCACCCTTATGGGTATCTGAACTGCTAAGTACTATGACGCTAGGGTCCCATGCCCAATGTAGCAAGAAACTGTCCTGTTGACCCCGCGAGACCCTAGTCATCACTAACTGCCTAACATGCTCGTACCAGAGCCTCCTCTCACATAGATCTCGGCCACAATCTATGCAATGATCGAGGTTAGGCCCAACCAACCAAAGCAACCCAATAGTGTCAGCGCCTATCCCTCCATGGTTGGCCCTAATCTTGAGCAACAATCTACCTCGCCCTATGGTGAGGGCTTCAGACCCCACAGTAGGTATCCAATAGGTAGGCACCGAGCATCAAGAACCTGTGTTGCGAATAACCAACTACTCCGCGATTTCCAAATCACACATCAAGATCTACTATCCCAACTCTTGATGATGTGCCCTAGTCCTTCTGGAAGCCTAGGCATCATCCTACCAACAAGGGCTACCATCCCTCGCACCTCATGGTCACCTAATGTATCAAGTTGTCGAGCTGGAAAAGCACCATACAACTCCCTCTCAGTCACCTCCCCAAGTGTGAGCCTAGGGGTGGAACATATGCTACCTCAACAATCAAGCATGTTATCCATAAGCCTGTATCTGTCAACTCGTGCACCTACAAAGTGTCTCAACTGGAGAGTCTCCTCCCAGCCCATGACACGTGGTGTCTCATCCAATTGCCTAGGGTGAGCCTCCCATGCCCTGTTGCCTGAATGGAGAGTGTCAAGGGGCAACAACCAAAAACTATGTGACTATAAGCAACATCGGAGGAGGATGAGTGGGTATGTCTCAAAGGGTATGATCAAGAGTCTGCCATAATGCTCAAGAGTAATCCTACTGACGTCCCAGTCTCTACCTTGGATCTGCTCACAACACCCTCGAGGCCCTATCTCCGCTAAACATGGTGTCACCATTTGCTCATCCATGTCCTCATCGATCCTAGGTGAGGTGCATCCAATGGTACACCTACTGCCCCTATCCATAAGTCTCCTTGGCGGTAACGCTCCAAGCGCCCACTATACTGCATCATCTGCCACTGCATACCACCCAATATCACCGCACTCATCGACATGCCACTGTATACCGCAACCTATCTCTATACACCATGGAATATCCCTAGCTATAGCCATACCATCCTGTATCGCCCTGTGTCCTGCCTGTCACTGCACCTGTCACTCCCGCACGTCCTCAATGCCATGCGAGTCACTCTACCTACCCCACAATGTCAACCGGCATGCTATGGTATACCACCATGTATCTCCATGCTACTCTGCAGGCCACTGCTCCTTGCTGCATAGCCCTGCACACCACTGGGTGATATGGCTTGGAATTGGGTCTGTATGCATCAGGCCGCATCCCTTTATATAAAACAGGACGCTACAACCTCACTCTGTGCAGTCCCGTGTACCACTACCTACTATCATACCACCCTGTAACATATGGTATCCCACATGTGCCAAAGTGTCTGCCACTTTGATAGTGACCCCACCATGACACGCGTCATGTCCCCTCATCCATCTTGGTAGACCTGAGCACCCTAACTCCACTCCTGCTAAGGGGGATATCTCTGTTGTGTCGATCCTTTGTGACCCCCGAGTCCTAAACCTCAATGGGAGAACACCATCTCCATACAATATCCGGTCTGGTGGCATACCCATGCCACCTCCTCCAACCAACTCTTGCCAGAGAATGCTAATCATCCCGCGCCCCAATGCGCAACCAACATGCCAAAACAACCAATGGAGTTTGCTCACGAACCACCTGGCATAAATATAAAATAAATATCTAGATAAGAGAACATGGAGTTTTCACTAAATGGATTATAAAACATAGAGTAACCCAAAATTTTATATTGCACTTTATATGGTCAAAGGACAATAGCTCGAGTGGCTGCTAGCGAGTTTAAGCCCCCCTCCACCTGGGTCAATTCTCTAAATACATGTAGCTTGTGTAGAAAAAAATTTGAACATGTTGAAAATAATAAATATCTCAATATTAAGGTGAATAGTGGCAACCGGTGGGTCTTTCCCAGAACAGTCCTCCGATGTTACTGATTCACCAGTTACCGCTAAAAATTGCACTTTATATGGATTCATCTTACAATTATAGTTCTTTAGGAATATAAAGTTATAAAAATCTATTATCTGGTTCATAATCAAGCCACTCAACTGATAACAATCAAATTCAAATGTGCACTAGAAATGACTGCTTCTGTCTTTCTATCAAAACTTTTTCGGGGATGAAAGCTTCTAAATAGTGGAGAAGGGATAAGAAAACATTGAACACATAAAATTTTCAATTATATGTCCTATGATTTCATCCCCTTTATATTCAAGGTACCAAACCCACCGTGACTAACGGTGGCACTAGACCATAATCAATGATGCATTTAAAAGAATAAGAAAATATAGAGTTCATAAAAGCTTACCATTGAGCCAAAACGATATGTTGCCAAAATATCAAAACCATACAGATCCGAATCTACCAGTGCATAAGTAGGAAGTTTCAACACATCAATGAGAATCCGCAAAAACCTATTCCAAATAATAACATATTTGTGTCATTGCAAGTGACGTGAATATATCCATCATTCGTAAATAATATTAATATTGCTAATCAATTTAGGGGATTCAATGAATAAATCACTGCCCAATTGTACCTCCTTGTTGAGACATCTGGGTAGCCCCTTCCCTAATGTCAACAAGCAAGATCAGCTTTTCATGTCTGTTAGTATGGAATGTTTACAAAACCTAGATAACAAATAGAAATGCTTACCGAGAGAATTATACAATGATTCTTTTCACAAAAGCCATCATTTGACAATCTTTGAAATACTGCAATAAGACAATATGAGTGATTTAGGATAATTGGAGCTTTCAAAGTCACAAAAAACAAACAATGACCAAAATAGGTTTTACCTGTTTCCTTCTCCACAACGAGTATATATTTGGCAAGACTCATAATATCTTCAATATAGCATCAAGAAAGCCATATAAATATTATTCCACATCATCTCTTGAAAATGTAGTATACACATCTATGTAGAAATGTAAGAATACATCCAGACTTTAAAAAAACTATCCATTAGAGCTACATTATATAAATGTATTTTACTATAGATTTGACTGCAAAAAGACAAAATAAATGTTGTGATCAGTGATTATATGTAGGATTAAAATATTTTGATGATGAACATGTTCACCAAATACATTAACAACCTAGATTGATTCTACCACAGCTTGTTGACATCCAAACAAAAGCCAAAATTGCAAAATAGAAATCTCGGTATGATATTCATATGTTAATTAAACTATAGCATTGCTAGGCTTTGATTAATTGGTTTTCCATAGTTAAAAAGGATGTGACAAATCCTTACTGATGGGTGGGTTGTAGGAAATAATAAAGTTTGCCAAGGTATTGTTGAGGCCTCAACTAACCCAAGTCAACAAACTTGGGGTTCCCTCTTTTTCAAAATTTCCTATATGGAGATTCATCTTCAAATGTGCATTTCTTGACTGATTTACTTGTAGTGATCATCTCATTATTTGCAAAAGACTTAAAAGTATCAATTGATTGCTTCACCCATGTGTTTGAAGGGAGCTCTGCATTTTTATTATGTCTCATGATCTTGATGGGTTGCATTTGTAAGAATTTTGCTTGTGCATTCAGGATAGTTCCAATTGCTTAGCTTACACGTGATTTGATTTAAATTCTGTTTTACGTGCCTAACCTTACTTTGCCTTCGCATGAGATTGTCTTGGTTTATTGATGCATTGGATTGACTATTGGCTTATGTGGTTTTGAGGTGTAACATGTTCTCATGTCTCCATGAATAGGTTTTCATGCCTCATTTTCATGGGTGATAAGTGAAGACAAGTCAGGATTAGATCCCTTCAACAAATGACAAGAGATTCAATTAACAAGTAAGACTACACCTATGTCACCTGCACATGTAAATAACATGTTGCAAGCATATGGTAGGGATGTCAAGCCATGTCTATTGAATAAATATAATAACCATTCAGCCCACAAAGTTGCATCATGTCATGTCCCTTCTCAAACACATTTGTAACAGGGTGCTGCTACACAATTTTGCACGGTTTTGACTAAGGAAGAGGACCTCACACTTTCGACTTAGGAACTAAGGAGGCAAATCGACTTTATTTGGCTGCTAGTGGAATGTGGGGGCCACTCACATGGGAGTTCGAATTAGCCCATTCGAATAGCTTGGAGGGAAAGTCGAATGGGTGGATGGGGGAGCCCACATGAGGCTAAGGAGGCCCAAGGAGTTATAAGGAGGGAGCAACTCTCCTTTTGGTTTCATCTTTTGACATTTGCGAACAAAACTACTTGACTGTTTGCTCTGATGTTTAGCTGAGTCAACCCGCTGTTTAGCCATGAGTCTCTCAAGCAGAAGATTTAACCTCTACTTCAGGGGACCATCTGTGCCTACCCTAGGGTGGCAGTTCCACCAAGTTTTTAGGAGTTTCGTGGCAGTGACATAGCGCCATTCACCAGCGCAAAACAGGGAGTGCGTCTTTCTAGGAAACCAGAGAATACGCAGAGGGAGAAAGAGGCCAGCGTAGATTAGATTGTTTGTCGAGGAGTTAGAGAGCCGAGGTAGCAGCAATAGACCGACGCTCTTGCTGAGTTTTACAGCCAGCTGAGCCATCATTCTAGCAGTTCAAATTGTTGGGCTAGGGGGACAGTGTAGAGGTTATTCAGCTGTTTTTCGTGGAGCTTGGGAGTAGGTGTCTTAGGCCAAGAGATCATATGGAAAGTCAGGGATTGGATAGCAAGGGTCGGCCCAGCACTTTGGGGGCATTTCAGGGAGGGTTTACAAGCAGTTTCTAGTAGGCCAAGTTTTGCAGTTGTCGCTGAGGTTGGGCTCCAAGGGGGTCGAATTTCAGAATTATGAACCAACCAAAACCCTTTCTGGGTTTTTTTAGGTTTAGGCCAAGGAGTCTGGGGTTAAAAGCATACAATTTTTTGGGTAGTAGAAGTGCACTTTCCAGCCATTCGAACCTCAGTAGAGAGGTAGTTCTAGGCAACGCAGTGCAGATTTGGTGCAGCAGTTGAGTAGCCTTCAGCTCAGCCATTTTCCCACTTGGGTTTGGTCATGCTTGTCCATTGAGACAAGCCCAAGTGCACGATCTTGTTATCTATTTTATTTTTCCTTCAGAAACTTAATAAAATGGCTCATCAGTTCCCTATTTACAACTTTTTTGTGGATGCTTAATGTGTATTTCGTTTTTATAAATTGTTGCACAGATTATTTGCTTCTTATCACTTGTATTCCTATTTAGGATCATAACAGTGGTATCAAAGCCTAGTTCTTGGCTCAACAGTGGAGATTGTCTCCTATGAGAGAAGGGGACCAGCAAAACATCACCTACTGAAGACAGAGGTATGTCAGCAGAGAAAGGGAGTTGGAGATTACTCCAAATATGGAGGATAGAGGGAAAGCAGTAGTAGAAGAGGAGTAAATTTTAGCACCGAAGAGCAAGAAGAGATGGCTTTTGACAGCCTCCTAAAGGCCCTGAATGACTTAGCCAAGGTCAGAAAGTCATGTTGGAAGAGATCAAGTCGCAGAACAGAGAGAGGACCACTCCTAGAGGGTTTATGTTTGGGGAAACTTCTGGGGCCTCTCAGCCATTCGACCATCCCTCACCAGCAATGCAGCGCCCTTCAGCCAGTGTGCCCACTCATGCTACACTACCTTCTTTCGTGCCAGTAGCACAAATTGAGCCTGCAAGGGAGGAAGGCCCCCCTCAGATGGGAGATTACTTCATAGAGTGGCAATCTATGGATGAAGACTTCAAAGATTACTGCAAGTTCAAGTAGAGTGAGAAGAACAAGGGGTATGGAGGACAAGGGACCCAGAACTACAAGTTGCAGAGGACCATAGGGAGGATGCATTTCCCTACTTTCGATGGCACTGCCAAGTGCACAACCAGGGCTTGGATTGAGAAGATGGACACTTACTTCCAACTCAACTGGATGATAGAGCAGGAAGCCATTAAGATGGCCACACTGCACATGGAGGGGGAAGCCCATGATTGGTGGTTTCATGGCTTGACCACCCTAGGGCATGCCCATGTGGCTTCTTATCAAGACTTCACCAGGAGGGTGGTGGAGCATTTTGATTTGAGAGATCTAGAGGCTCATTTCAGAGAACTGACCCAACTGCACCAAACAAGCAACCCGAAGCAGTACATTCAGATTTTCTGCGGGTGTCAGTGATGGTCTCGGATCTATCCGAGGCAAGGAGGGTGTATACCTTCATTGAAGGCTTGCTTGAGCCCCTGCATGGACTGGTGAAGTCATGTAGACCCTCCACGCTGTAGGAAGCAGTCTTGTCCGCCAGAGATCTACAGGGGTCCATCCCCAAGACTAGAGCACCCTTTCCTACACAGACCCCTTTCCCACAAAAGGGGCATGAGACTAGACCTCCACCTCAGAGGACCACACCGGGGAGGGGGCAATTAGATGAGGAGACACGAAAGGACCTCCGGAGGAGGAAGTTGTGCTTCACATGCAGGAAGCCCTGGGCACCAGGCCATCAGTGCACTACCGGTAGAGCACAGTACATTGAGGTTTTTTTTTACAGTGACCAAGAGGATGAGGTGGAGCAGCATTGTGGTGTGGCATATGGCGAGAGTCTGGCAAACAGGGGGCCACCACCACCACCACCTCCACAGGGTGGGGCATCTTTTGCCCCAACCGAGGGAGTCCTTGCTTCCTTATGCGGGATTCCCAAATTTTTGACACTAAGGATCAGAGGCACTGTATAGGGACAAAGGGTGTCAATTCTAATTGACAGTGTGGCTACCCACAATTTCATAGATGTTGATTTAGTCCAGAGGAGGGGCCTCACCATCGCTGAGTTCAAGTGCTTTTCAGTCCTAGTACTAGGTGACCGTACCATATAATGCACGAGATATGTGCCTTCCTTGATAGTAGTTATGGGGAAGTACTTGATGACAAACCATTTCTTTATGGTCGATGTGCCAGACACCAACATGGTGATGGGTGTCCAGTGGTTGTATTCCCATAGGCGAGTCATAATAGATTGGAAAAAGCCAGAGATGGAGTTCATTGGGCCAGATGGAAAACTAGTAGTTTTGAGGGGCATGCAGTCTTATCCACCTCAGATGGTTTTTGCCTGCAGGATGGAGGCAAACCTACGACATGGGGACATTGCATGGGCAGTCAAGCTGAGGATCTCAGAGGTTGGGGGACAATCTCAACCACCACTAGCAGACATACAGGCCTTACTGGACAGATACGCAATGGTATTTGGGGACATTCCACTAGGGCAGCCACCAGACAGGGGATTTGAGCACACTATTTAATTGGAGACGAGTGTGCAGGCAGTAATCACCACCCCTTATAGCCATCCCAAAACCTATAAGGATGAGATAGAGAAGGCCATCTAGGAGCTGCTAGCGTTGGGCCATATCAGGCCAAGTTCTAGTCCCTTCACTTCTTTAGTGGTATTGGTGACGAAAAAGGATGGAACCCTTTGGATGTGCATTGACTACCGAGCCCTCAACCAAAAGACACTGAAGAACGGTACCTTATTCCCCGCATAGATGTGCTGATGGATGAGCTTAGAGGAGCAAGTACATCTCTAAGATTAATCTGCGTTCAGGGTACCACCAAATCAGGGTGAGGGATCAAGATATCCCTAAGACAGCTTTCTGGTGCCAGTATGGGCACATTGAGTTCTTGGTCATGCCATTTGGGCTGACCAATGCTCTAGCCACCTTCCAGTCATGCATGAACCATGTCTTCCGGGGACAATTGAGGAGGTCCAGGCTAGTTTTCTTCGATGACATTCTAATTTACAGTTGTACATGGGAGGAGCACCTCCAACACCTGGAGGAGGTACTACGCATTCTAGAGGAGCAACAGTTTTATGCGAAGCTCTCCAAGTGCGAGTTTGGGCTGACAAAGATGCTCTAGCTAGTGCATATCATTGGTGTTGATGGGGTGAAGGTCCATGAGGAGAAGATTAGGGCCATCTGGGATTGCCCAATACCCCGAGATGTGACTATGCTGAGGGGCTTCTTGGGCATTTGCACCTACTACCGAAAGTTTGTCAAAGGGTTCTCAAAACTGGCAATGCCCTTGACCGACTTGACCAAAAGAGGGGCTTTCACATGGACTGATGGGGCATAGGTTGCCTTCGACCGCCTCAAGGAGGTGATGAGAAGTTGCTTGGTCTTAGCACTTCCGGATTTTTCCCAGCCATTCACAGTGGAGTGTGATGCATTAGGGGTAGGAGTTGGAGCAATATTTTCATAGGAAGGGCATCCCATGAACTGTCATATTCCATATATGACAACGAGACGCTGGCCATTATGCATGCATTGGCCAAGTTCCGTTAGTATTTGGTGGGCAACATGTTTCAAGTGAAGACTGATCACAACATCCTTCAAAATTTCATGGGGCAACAGGGCCTCAATGACAGGCAGCAGAGATGGGTCAGCAAGGCGCAGGCCTATGACTTCGATATAGAGTATGTGTGGGGAAATCACAATGTGGTGGTCGATGCTCTATCTCGAAGACCAGCTGGATTATCCTCGATGAGAATCTACCATGATTGGAAGGCTTAGTGGTTGGTGGAGTACTCCAAAGACAGGAGGACATGCAAGGTATTGGAGGGTACCCATGCAGATGAGTGTTACCGAGTGACAGATGAAGTCATCTATTACAAAGGGTGCATTTTCTTAGTGCCCAACTCACAGTTGAGGGAGAGGGTGCTCCAAATAGCACATGATTCACCACTATCCGGGCACTAGGGGTTCCGGAAGACTTATATGGTTGTCAGGGAGAGATTCACGTGGAAGCGCCTCAAGGGAGATGTGCTGCAGCACGTATGGGAGTGTGAGGCTTGTCAGAGGAACAAGGGGGAACTGAGCCACCCAGCAGGATTGCTACAGCCACTTCCCATCCCTGAGGGGAAATGGGAAAGTATTTCGATGGATTTCATCACAGGGCTTGGTGGCCTGGGTGTAGGCGATATGGTCAAACGGCTGAGACTGATATAATTTCTTCTATTTCTAATTGAATTCCTCTTTCAACTTCCACAGGTGTATCAGTCATCTATTGACAGCTTCATGAGTTTTCCCTCTAATACACTCCAACCTTCGTTATCGGCGCAAAACATATCACATGCATGTTTTCCTCTATCGGAACTATAATCCCATAAGAATTTTAGTGATAGAATATCGTTGCTTTAAAACAAAGGAAATGCGTTAAAAACGCTATACACATAGGCGGAGGACTTTCATTCCAAAGGAACAGAAATACACTATAGGCACTTTAATTACAAGAAATGTGTTTAATGCAATTAACTCTATCGGCAGTTTAATATCGGCCCTTCCAAGCTCTTTTCTCCGATGCGATCGGAGATCGCAATCGGCGACTCCAGTGCTCCCAATGCAAGGCTCCTTCTGCTCTCATTTGGCAATGCGATAACAATCGTGGACCCGATATGTTATTAAAGCCTCCCTATAATGTTTTGGCTCCGATAGTGTTGCGCTAACAGAGTTCGGCATCCCAACGGTTCAGCTCTGTTCTGCTTCCACTCAGCGATGCGATAAAGGTTTCGGACCTGATGAGGGTATAGTCTTTGTGCAATAAAACTTCAAGTCCAGAACTCTGTTCCGGCTAAGTAATTCACAATTTCTCTGTGTAAAACAGAGTTTTACCCGTAGAACTCAACTAAAGCAATTAAAAAGCCAGGCTCGCTGATATGAATGAAAAACACAAATCTAAAGGCTTCAACCAAAATATTAATTGGAAACAAGGTTAATTCATTAATATTCAAACTCAGGAGAAAGCCTTAAAATTGATACACGCATCCAAATTCCATTCAATAGAGAACCATAAAATCAGATGCATAGAGAGAGGTTTTTTTCAAATGATAATGCTTCCGGGCTCTCTAACTCTGAGGTCCCGTTATTTCATTTTATATATAATAGATAAGCCCTCTCGGTCCTTATCTCATACAAAAGCATGCATTTTACATAGAGTGATTTAAAGCAATTATGCATAAAGCTTGTTATAGCTTATCCATAAGTGATTATTACAGCATGATTTTATTCTTAATTCTATCCTTATCTAAAACTATAAAAGCATGGAAATCGTTGGCTAAAGGACCCCACTCCTTTGCCTGTAGATTTTTTGGATTTTTGGGATAAGTTTGAAGATTTTCCCCTCCAAGTCTCATGCTCCTGCATTAGACTCCTGAGGACAAATTTCTTCATGGGCTCCTATCTATGAGTTCATCTACAAAACTGCTCATTTTTTGTAGCATGTCTTCTATAACCCAAGTAGCTTCAGCGGTTGGCTGATCCTTCCATTTTACCAAATACTGGAAGTACTCTTGTCCCCTTGCCTTCTTAAACATCTTGTCCAAAATTCTTTCTGGCTGCAATTCTTTTGTTGTGGGTAACTGTTTTACCCAGTCAATCTCTTGTGTCTCTCGATCTTGTGTTGTATCATCTGTAGTCTCACCTTCATACTTGTACAAGTCTGCAACATTAAAAATTGGTGATATTCCAACATCAGGGGGTAACTCAATCTCATAGGCATTTGCAAAAAATTTCCTCAACACTCTGCACGATCCAATTTTTTTGAATTTCAATTTGTTATACTCCCTCCTTGAAAACCTCTACTTTCTAAGATGTGCTAAAACCATATCTCTAACTTCAAAGTTCACCTCTCTTCTTCTCATGTCTGCTCTGATTTTGTACTTGATGTTGCTATCCTGCAGTTGTTGTTTCACTTGTTCATGTATGGCTTGCATTTCTGAAGCAAAATCTTCACCCTCTGCACTTCTCATCTCTTCTTTTCCCAAGTTTCTTAACTCAGATACTCCTCTTGGATGCATTCCATAAACAATATGGAATGGACTATGTCCTATACTCCTTTTAGGTGAGTCATTATATGCATATTCAGCTTGTGCCAACACTTGATCCCACTGCTTTGGATGTTCTGCAGTAAGGCTCCTTAAAATATTGCCCAAACTCCTGTTCACAACTTCAGTTTGTCCATCAGTTTGTGGATGATAGGAAGAACTGAAACTTAATTTAGTTCCCAGCTTCTTCCATAATGTCCTCCAGAAATGTCCAGCAAATTTGGAATCCCTGTCTGAGACAATACTCTTAGGCAACCCATACGATCTTACAACCTCCTTAAAGAACAAATTAGCAATGTGAGAAGCATCACTAGTTTTATAACATGGAATAAAGTGTGACATTTTTGAAAATCTGTCCACTACAACAAAAATTGAATCATTACATGTTTGAGTCTTTGGTAAGCCCAAAACAAAATCCATACTTAACATATCCCAAGGCCTATCTGGAATTGGTAATGGAATATACAAACCTGTGTTTTGGCTTTTTCCCTTTGCATATTCACGGATTATGCAAGTTCTCACATACTTTTCCACATCAGATCTCAGTTTTGGCCAGAAATAAAATCTATTCAACTGTTCAAAAGTCTTCTCTATGCCAAAATGTTCTGCAAGTACTCCACTATGTTTTTCTTTGATTAAATTCTCCCTCATTGAACAGTTTGGTATGCACAGCTGATTTCTCTTAAACAACAGTCCATCTTGTAAAAAATAATCCAACCACTTACTCCTATCCATCAAAACAGGATTTTTACAAGCTTAAAATGCCTCCTTAAAATCTGAATCTGTCTCATATAATTCTTTAAGAAAATCAAATCCTAACACTTGAATTTCACTCTCTTGCAGTAATAGATTTCTCCTACTTAAGGCATCTACAACTTTGTTTGATTGGCCATTTATATGTTTCAAAACAAAATGGAAACCTTGAAGATACTCTACCCATTTAGCATGTTTCTGGCTAAGCTTTGGCTGCTGCATAATATACTGTAGTGCATGGTTATATGAGTAAAGGATAAATTATTTTGACATTAGATAATGCCTCCATTCTTTTAATGACTGCACAACTGCATAGAACTCCTTATCATAAGAAGAATACTTTTTTTGGAATCATTTAACTTTTCACTCAAATAGGCTATAGGTCTATCTTCCTGACTTAAAACACCTCCAATTGCTTCTCCGTTGGCATCACACTTCACTTGAAAAGGTTTACTAAAATCAGGTAGAAATAAAATAGGCTTTTCAGTGATTTTCTTCTTTAACAGCGGAAAATTCTTTTCTACTTCAACAATCCATCTAAATGGTTGTTTATCCTTCTTTATGGTCTCAATAATAGGTGCAATGATCTTACTAAAATTCTTGATGAATTTTCTATAAAAGCTAGCAAGACCATGAAAACTTCTTACCTCAACAACACTTTTAGGTGAAGGCCACTCCATGATTGCCTTGATCTTCTCTGGATCCATCTTCAACCCTTCAGCAGAAATAACAAAACCCAAATACACTAGCTCTTCTTTCATGAATGAACACTTCTTCAAATACAGCAATAATTTCTCCTGTTGTAGCCTTTGTAAGACATAATTCAGATGCCTCATGTGCTCCTCCTTAGACCTGTTGTAAACTAATATATCGTCCAGATATACTATTACAAATTTACCAATAAAATCTTTAAAAACTTCATTCATGAGTCTCATAAATGTACTTGGTGCATTTGACAACCCAAAAGGCATTACTCTCCACTCATGCAATCCCTCATTTGTCTTAAAAGCAGTTTTCCACTCATCCCCTTCTCTTATCCTTATTTGATGATACCCACTTGTAAGATCTAGTTTTGAAAAATACTTTGCTCCACTCAAGCAATCCATTAAATATTCAATTCTAGGTAAAGGAAATTTGTACCTGATTGTGATTTTATTGATGGCTCTTGAATCTATACACATTCTCCAGCCTCCAACTTTCTTTGGACTCAACACCGTTGGTATTGCACAAGGACTCAAGCTTTCTCTGATCAGCCCTTTCTCAAGAAATTCTTTCACCTGCTTCCTAACCTCTTCATTTTCTGTAGGAATCATTCTGTAAGTTGCTTTGTTAGGTAGACTTGCTCCAGGAATCAAATCTATATGATGGCTAATTCTTCTAATGGGTGGTAACTCATTAAGCAAATCATCAACAATAATATCACAATAGTTCTCCAACATTTCTTGAATTTCAATGGGTAAATCAGAAATTTTAGTAGAAGTCATTATTACCTTGGGTTTGCAAATGACAGCAAAATTTACCTCATTCTCTTCAATCTGCTTGAAGTATTCCTTTCCTCCTAGTAACAGAGTTTTTGGATCAGCCTTTTTTCCTGGTACATCTTCCTCTTGCAAAGGCAGCAACGTATGATTGACACCATCCTTTCCAAACTTGTAGGTGTTTCTTTTCCCATTATGCATGGCTCCTCTGTCATATTGCCAAGGTCTTTCAAGCAATATGTGACACACATCTATTGGCATCACATCACATACAATTTTATCTTTATACTTGCCCACCTGAAATTCCACTTCACACTGTTCATTCACTAACAGTTGATGTCCCTTTTGTAACCATGACACCTTGTAAGGTGTTGGATGGTTCATTGTCTTCAGCTTCAATTTCTCCACCACTTCTGTAGAGACCAAATTATCAGTGCTGCCACCATCAATGATCATCTGACCACATTTCCCTTGAACCCTACGCACTGTTATGAATAAAGTCTTTCTTTGTGATGGTTCAACTATCTCCTTTGTTGGCTTGAGCAAAACTTTATTAACTACCAAAGATTCTCCTCCCTCTGGTATATTTTCTTCTTCTTCGACTGATGTTGCTGGTGCTTTTCCCTCAACTGGAGCAACAATTGCATTCCTCTGGCTTGTTCCTGCATTCTCTGGGCACTCAAAAGCTCTGTGTCCGAGCTTGTTACATCTATAACATCTTATTTCTCTACCTCTTCCTCTAGAAAAACTCCCTCTGCCTCTTGCATCACCTCCTGTGAGTGCATGCGGGGTTGAGCTGTTGCTAGCTCCATCTTTAGGTGTTGTAGATCTTCCTCTACCACCTTGACTTCCCCTTCCTCGGAAAGTACCTCTCCCTCTGGTAGACTGCTTCCTCACGAGTTTTTCTTCAGCTTTCAGTGCTATCTGATAAGCCACCTCTACTGTTTTAGGAGACAGTATACTTATCTCATCTTGAATATCTATCCTAAGACCATTCATATATCTAGCCACCTTCTCATCTGTATCCTGGGCTTCTCCAGCTCTTATGCTTACCTTGTAGAATTCCTTTGTGTATTCTTTCACTGTCATAGACCTCTGTCTAAGATTTTGCATCTGTCTGGACTCTGAAAAAGGTTTGCTGACAATTACTTGGTAGAAACTTACCTCTTAGCTTTTCTACCATCCTACTCCAATTCTCGATAGGTTTCTCGCCAAGTCTCTTTCTTTCTACCTGCACACCATCCAACCAAAGCGCTGCATGGCCTTTTAACTTGGTGACGGCAAACTTTACTTTCTTCTCATCTTTTGTTTCTTCATAGTCGAAGAATTTCTCCATGCCATTAATCCAATCTATCAATTCCTCTGGATTCAGTCCTACTTAATATATTGAAACCTCGGTCTTTGGCCTAGCTGTGGATCTCAACATTGACTAGAAGAATCTCATCTCGAGGATAACTGTTACAGCTTCCTCCTCTGCAACTTCAACCTCAGGTTCACTAACATCTCCATCATCTATATTTCTTCTTGTAGTTAATGCATCAAATCAATCTAGCTTACATCTGTTGCACAGCTTCCATTACTTCAACATTTGCAACAGGTCGTCCTCTTCCACCACGTCCTCATCCTCTTCCAACTCTGAAAGCCATATTAACTTTCCTTCTCCTGCTTCTGAGATTCAATTCAATGTCAGTTGGTTGCTCTGATACCACTAATGGTGGCCTAGGTGCAGGCGATATGGTCAAACGGCTGAGACCTGAAATAATTTCTTCTATTTCTGGCTGAATTTCTCTTTCAACTCCCACAGGTGTATCAGTCATCTATTGACAGCTTCATGAGTTTTCCCTTTGATACACTCCAACTTTTGTTATCAGCACAAAACATATCACAGGCCTGTTTTCCTCTATTGGAACTATAATCCCATAGGAATTTTAATGATAGACTATCGTTGCTTTAAAACAAAGGAAATGAGTTAAAAACGCTATACACACAAGCATAGCGCTTTCGTTCCAAAGGAATGGAAATACACTATCGGCACTTTAATTACAAGAAAAGCGTTTAACGCAATTAACTCTATTGACAATTTAATATCGCCCTTTCCAAGCTCTTTTCTCCGACGCAATCAGAGATTGCAATCAGCGACTCTAGTGCTCCCAATGCAAGGCTCCTTCCGCTCTGATCTGGCGATGTGATAACAATCGCAGACGTGATATGTTATTAAAGCCTCCCTATAATGTTTTGGCTCTGGTAGTGTTGCACTATCTAAGTTCAACATTCCAACGGTTCAGCTTTGTTCCGCTTCCACTCAACGATGCGATAAAGGTTTCGGACCCGACAAGGGTATAGTCTCTGTGCAATAAAACTTCAAGTCCAGAACTCTGTTCCGGCTAAGTAATTCACGATTTCTCTATGTAAAACAAAGTTTTACCCGCAGAACTCAACTAAAGCAATTAAAGAGGCAAGCTAAAAACACAAATCTAAAGGCTTCAACCAAAATATTAATTGGAAACAAGGTTAATTCATTGATATTCAGACTCAGGAGAAAGCCTTAAAATTGATACACGCATCCAAATTCCATTCAACAGAGAACCATAAAATCAGATGCACAGAGAGGTTTTTTTCAAATGATAATGCTTCCGAGGTCTCTAACTCTGAGTGTCCCATTATTTCATTTTATATATAATAGATAAGCCCTCTCGTCCTTATCTCATACAAAAGCATGCTTTTTACATAGAGCGATTTAAAGCAATTATGCATAAAGCTTGTTACAGCTTATCCATAAGCGATTATTACAGCATGATTTTATTCTTAATTCTATCCTTATCTAAAACTAGAAAAGCATGGGAATTGCTAGCTAAAGGACCCCATTCCTTTGCCTGTAGAATTTTTTGGATTTTTGGGATAAGTTTGAAGATTTTCCCCTCTAAGTCTCATGCTCCTACATCAGGGCTCCCCAAAGTGTAGGGAAAGGACTGCATCTATGTAGTGGTCAATAGGTTAACCAAATTTGCCCACTTTTTTGCCATCCCCACCAGGTACACGGTTGCACAAGTTGCAGAACTGTTCTTCTGGGAGATTTTTAGCTTGCAGAGGCTCCCCAAGAACATAGTGAATGACAGGGACAGCATATTCATGGGAGGATTTTGGCAGGAGCTCTTCAGACTGGTCGGCACTAAGCTCACTCCTAGCACCAGCTATCACCCTCAAATAGATGACCAGACCGAGAGAGTTATTCAGTGGTTGGAGGGGTACCTAAGGAACTACGTGACCGGTCAGTAAAGGACTTGGATTCGGTGATTGCATCTAGGCGAGTACTGCGACAATGCCACGCACCACATGTCCATCGGTATGACTCCT
Organism: Pinus taeda; assembly: GCA_000404065.3. Taxonomy (NCBI): domain Eukaryota; kingdom Viridiplantae; phylum Streptophyta; class Pinopsida; order Pinales; family Pinaceae; genus Pinus; species Pinus taeda. Next base: position 81,406 of record APFE031189352.1, read on the forward strand.
TTCCGTGTTCTATATGCATATGATGCATTGTCTTTTGTTGATATTGTTTTTGGAGACAGTCAGGCCCCAAAGGCCAAAGACTGGGTCCAAGAGAGCCAAGATATCCTCAAGGCTCTCAAGGATAATTTGGTGATACCTCAAAATCAACAGAAAGTATACGCAGACTGGCACGGGACAGAGAGACTTTTCGAGGAGGGGGACTTGGTATACCTCCGGCTACAGCATTACAAGCAGTCCATGCTGAAGCAGAAGGGGGCTGAGAAGCTACAACCACGCTTCTATGGGCCCTACTGGGTGATTAGATGAGTTGGGGAGGTGGCCTATGAGCTAGAGTTGCCTCAGGGGAGCAGGATCCACAATATTTTTCATGTCTTATGCCTTAAAAGGGTGTTGGGACAACAGGTGACAGTAGCAGCTGATCTACCCCCACTAGATGATGAAGGCCACTTGGTGTTGGAACTGAAGGCCATTTTGGAGAGCAGGGATAGGAAAATGAGGAGTAGGACCATCGGGGAGTTGCATTGGCAGAACTTGCTGGATGAGGATGCCACCTGGGAGGGTGAGCACATATTGGAGTACCTAGCTTTGAGGTTGCTTGAGGGAAAGCAACATTTGGGAGGGGAGGACTGTCATGTCCCTTCTCAAACACATTTGTAGGAGGGTGTTGATACACAATTTTGCACAATTTTGACTAAGGAAGAGGACCCCACACTTTCGACTTAGGGACTTAGGAGGTAAATCGACTTTATTTGGCTACTAGTGGAATGTGGGGGCCACCCACATGGGAGTTTGAATTAACCCATTCGAATAGCTTGGAGGCAAAGTCGAATGGGTGGACAGAGGGGCCCACATGAGGGTAAGAAGACCCAAGGAGTTACAAGGAGGGAGTTGCAGCTGAAGTTGGGCTCCAAGGTTGTCGAATTTCAGAAGTCTGAACCAGCGAAAACCACTTCTGGGCTTTTTTGGGTTTAGGAAAAGGAGTCTAGGGTTAAAAGCATATAATTTTCTAGGCAGTAGAAGTGCACTTTTCAGCCATTCAAACTTCAGTAGAGAGGTAGTTTTATGGGCAACACAGTGTAGATTTGGTGCATTAGTCGAGCGGCCTTCAGCTCAGCCATTTTTCCACCTGGGTTTGGTCATGCTTGTCCATTGAGAAAAGCCTGGGTGCACCATCTTGTTATCTATTGTATTTTGCCTTCAGAAACTTAATAAAATGGCTCAGCAGTTCCCTATTTACAACTTTTCTGTGGATGCTTAATGTGTATTTCGCTTTTATAAATTGGTGCACAAATTATTTGCTTGTTATCACTTGTATTCCTATTTAGGATCATTCCACATCATGAGATTCAGGGTATTGTGTTAAATTGGCAACTAGGGCCAAAATCCATGTGGGTCGGCTTATTTATGGCAGCTGATATTTTTACTGGATCCCTCTCGTCGAGAGGTGTAGGATTGATCCAAAGATCATCCGATTCTGATAAGTATTTATGGAGATATGAATTTATTTTGTTTATGTAATTATTATCAAGCCGACTAGCTCTTACGTAGGCTCAGGTAGCCCAAACGTCGTATCTATTCATCATCTACACGTTAGTATAAATAGATGAGGATTTGATGTCATTTGGGGACACATTCTTGGGTTTTTGGAGAAGGAGTGAGACACCAAGTGTGATACGCTGGCCTTCAAGTGATGCCCTAGCTGTTGTACGTTGCCTTAAGCCGTAGTCAATGTGAGAATCAGCTCCTGGAAGAGCCGCAGTCATAACGCTAGTAATTAAGACCTACATGCAGATTATGAAGACATCTACACGCTGGTCAGATTATGAAATACGCTGGTCATGAAGACCTACACGTAGGCAATGACTATGTATACGCAGGCAAATGGAGATACATATATGCAGAAAATGGCAATATATATATATATAGACACAGTGATGGAGATATATACACGTTGTAATCATGGGAGATATGTGTCACGGTTCACGCTGTCATCGGAGGTCAATGTTCACGTTGTACATGTTGACGTTATGAACTATATGCACATCGTGGACAGTGTTGTCATCTTATACGCAAAATTATATGCATACGCAGTTATGCATGCACAATCCCTATACGCTGAAGATATCCACGCAGTTCATCGTTCATGAAAACACTTCTTACGTTGACCATATATATAGGCATAGCATGGAAATGCCGCTGTCATGAAGTCACCGTCAAGACATAAACAACCGCAGTCAAGGTGAGGGTAGCTGCAGTGATAAGGAAGAGTTGACGTGAGCTGTTGGTGGCCGCTGGAACAAACTGTTGTAGCCACAATATATGCGTATAAATCTCGATGGTATCCCTATGACAGTTTAGATGCAATAAACAACATAACTCAGATTGCACAATGAAAATTACGTTGGGTATCATCTCAATCTCATAGATGTATATGTTACTGCCTCGGCATAACTTCAATGATGTTTCAGTATTGATCAAGAGCTTCTCGGGATACCTGTAAAAGAAGACATACAGTGGCAATTGTCATCACAATATTCAGATCTAGTATTCTTGATATGGACAGGTATCTCAGAGGTGCAGCGAGGATGATAATCCCAACAGCATGATGATAAATGAGACAGCGTGATGATGGGCATAGTAGTAATGGGCAGCATGATGTTGAATGAGATCATGGGCAGCATGATGTATGAGATCATGAGCAGCATGACGAATGGGCAGATGAGATCATGGACAACATGATGTATGGGCAGCACTGTGATCATGAGCAGCATGATGATGCAGGATGCAGCGTGATGGTGCTACACGGTAAGGTGCAGCGAATGAACGAAATGGATAGAAGCCATCACCTAGGAGAATCAGTTGAAGCAGAAATGTCTTCAACTGATCTCATGTATCATGTTATACGAAATGATCTATGCTAGATCTAGAGAAGTCAAAGTGTTGATTTCTGTTGTAAATGTACCCTCTCTCTTTCTCTGCTGAATTTGAAGATAAAAGAAGATTTGATCAAAGGGTTTCCCCACACATTGTGGGGTTTGTCCCTGGCTCGCGCCACATCTTGTGTCCTCTTGGCTTGGCTTGTCTTCTGCGTTTTATATTTATGTTCTATTTGCAGTTTATCATAATGCTGATGTGATTGCTAACTGTGAAAATTTAAATAAATTGCTCTAGCATAGAACATACCTAATCTTAACATGTTGGTTCTAGAAACACACTAACAAGCATGGTGGGAATGGCATGGCAGTGTTGTCAAATGAACAAAATGGTTGAGACCACATTAATGACTAAAGTTTCCAACCTTGTCTAAGCTTACGATACTCATTCCCTATCATTGCAAGTCTCTTCGTTGAGTTCTGGATCAAACTAGTGGGTTTAACCATGTTCTCCTCATACATGAATTTAGGATCCAAAGGCCTCCTTCACTGTTTAAAACCTTTTCATGTAAGAATATATTAGTAACGTTAATTACCGAAATGAAAATAACATATAGTAGGGATGAAGATCATCCAAAGAAGCTTTCATATTTGTAAAGCAGTGATTTGAATAAGATACATACTATAGCCTTTAAGGGCCTTTTGTGTGTATTCTGGGTGGTACATAAAAATGAGTTTTTAAATTCCAAAAGATGTTATCCTAACATATTCAGGGCCTATGGACTCAATGCAATCAATGGACTCTAATTCCAAGTCTCACAAGTACAAAAACATGTATTAAAAATGTTTCCATCAATGACACCTCTTTGGCTTGCCAAATTAAGAAAGTTATCAACTCAAGGGTGTTAGTTTTTGTAGCATCGAATGTGTTCTAGCCACAAAATTTGGTGGAGAGGTTAGAAAGCATGAGATCTCCAATATCCAGAAACCTTTTATGGAAATTCCATCTAGAGATGACTTAATTAGATTATTAACCTATTTTTAATGTTTCCTAATTCTAAACTTAGGAAAATTAGTTAATTAATTAAGTCAAGGTGAGAATAGTCTAGAAACTCACACAGATCGATCTAGAAATGATCTGAGCCATCGATTAAGATTTAATCTTGACCATTTGAGTCCCAACGAGAAGATATATGAATGGATCGATGTCGTGATGGAGAATACACTTGTGCAGCTCGATTTCCTTCGAAGATCGATTTCTAGAGAGCAACAACAGTTGTCAGAGAGCCAAAGATCGAAGCTAAGATAATGAGGGGCAAATACAATGATCTAGAGGAAGTTTTCTACATCCAGAGAGGCGGCAACAAGGAGGCTAAGTTATTCCCAGTGAGGCAGTGTAGAGGATTGCACAATTGCTTCAAAAGAGTACCTCGATTTAGCTAGAGGAAAATTTGTTTTGAGTTCCAGAGGCCGAACAAATGTTCCCAAGTATCGGAGAAGTGATTTCCTCAGTAGAAACAGGCAGACGACCTCATTAGGGGCAGTTCAAAGGCTAGATGTCATAGGGATTGCACAAGCACTGCGCAGAGGCTAACCCAGAGGGTCTAGGGGGACGAGTTTTCTGAAGAAAAGTTGTGTCGTCGTTGCTTGTGGAAGAAGGGTAATTTCCTTACATAATTTTGGCCAGATTTTCTTGCTGTTTGGATTTCCAGCTGGGCATCCATAGATTGTACTCGATTTCACTGTTGCATAATAATAAAACCCTCATCTAGTACACTAATTTTCCCATGTTGGGTTTTTCCAGGGACATTTGGCCAAAAATAACTATGTAAATTTTATGTGTGTGTGCTAGATTTTCTCAGTTTCCATTGCTATTTTCCTCTGCAACTTTTTTGAGAAAATCATAGTGTAAATTATTTGATATTTGCAGTAGCAAACAACAGATAAATTGTTAAATAATTTAACAATTAGGAAAATAATTTCTAGTTGTTGTGATAGATGAAATTTTCACATGGTATCAGAGCGTGAGTGATCACCCGAGAAGCTTAGAAGCAGAGGAAAGAATTTTGCTGCTCAGAGGGAGCAATAGGCCGAAATTCCTAGAGACTGGGCAGTTCATTGATAGGCAGGTCGAATCGTTGAGGCAAGAATTCGATTTTCAGTTGCAGGGTTGCAAAAAAGTTGAGTTGTCTAAGATAGTGATTCCAGCAGCCAGAGGGAGCAGCAGCGGCTCTGATTTTCGCTGAGTAGATTCCTTTGTTGGACGTAAAGGGTTTTGCCGTTGTAGAACCTGTTGACTCTGCCGCATACACCTACCTACAAGTCAGTGAGAAAAGCCTTCAACCCCACAAGGTGTGGTTGGTGGCAGGGAAATCAGAGAAGGGGCTGTCACACTAATCCCAACTCTCTCCGTTTGAGCTATCTCCTAGGTTAGCTAAGGGGGGTGGTCCCTAATCAAAAGTTAAGCTAAAAACAAAGATGCGAGTTTCTAGGAGAATTTTTAGTGTTAAATAGATTATTTATCTAAGATTTATAAGCAAAACCTGATATGAGCAATAGCCATTAACACATAAGATAAGCATGAAACACATAAACAACCAGTGCCTTCAAAGCATTGCTCTCTAAGAAATGAAATTTTTTTATTTTTTATTTTATTTTGCTTAGAATGAAGTCAAATGCTTTCAAATGAAAGAAGAAAATATGTGATAATTTTTCAAGATAGAAAATAAGCAAAGGGCTCAGGAAACCCCCTCTTAAATAAATCTTTTGATGTCTTATGAGATTGTTGGCTTGAACAACTTGTGGGACCTTTGATATCATTGGAGGTGACTATTCCAACCGAAGAAGTCCTCACACTCCAATAGAGTTGGCAACCTATCCCTTGAAAACACAAAAATGCTTGAAAACCAATTGTTAGTGCAAAAGAGACTTGGCATATAGAGACCAAGTTGAGCTTGTCATTCAACCGAGAATGAAAAGCTACAACAAGTGTACAAAATATACCAAGCCCAAAGGAGATTTGAGATAGCTGCAAATCTCTCCTCCCTAGACAATAATGCCCTCAGGCAAATGCACAAAGAAAAACAACTAGATAGCAAATGTAAGATCAAATGAATAATAACATCAAACGACACAGGTATACCTCATCAACCAAAGAGTGCACCACAAGAGAAGCCAGTAACCCCAAAGACTTTTATTTATTTTTGTGAAAGATGAGTACGAAATCCAGCAGAGTCTCCGCAAGCCCAACATCTCATTCTATCGTATCAAAATGAGAGCTCAAGACTCATATAAATAGGAAAATGGGAGATGATCCCAAGGAAAATTCCAATGACAAGTGGCACAATGGTGAAGATCCCAAGACCATGTCAAATTCCAAGTGGCTTAGAGGACTGTCCATGTGTTTCCAAACTGCTGTAGGTAGCATCCTTTACTAGCAGTGTATCCCTGTGTAGATGTTGCATATTGGCTGCCTCTAAACCGTTGTAGCTTGGCTGCCAACGTGCACATAATCTGCTCATACGTGGAGCTGACAGGTCTGATTTTTTAGTGGGCACATATAATACGAATCTCAAATATCCACCACGTACCTTTAACAAATCCTCTCCAAATCTGCGTATTACCTTTGACTGCTGCGTTAGAACTGCTGTTAACTATGCGTATTTTTTGTGTTGACTGCCCACGTAGACTGTTGCCCACGTAAACATGCTCTGACTGCCCACGTAACTATGCTGCCCATGTAAACACGCTGACCTGCGTGGAAGCTGTGACAACTGTGTTGAAGTTTGATTGGGCCAGCGTGTATCCAAACTGCTGATTGGCTGAGTTATTTTGGCATGTGCATAATTCATTGAGTTATACGTATTCAAAATAGGAAGAGAAGTGGGTCCCCTCCCCATTCATTTAACTTTACACTTTAATACATACCATTAAATAAAAATGAACTTTAAGCATACATATGAACTCAACGCTGGCCCATTTGACTTGCTTGGCACTTTGACTTTCTGTTGAAACTTTGACTTGAGTTGTGGCTTTCTTGGTGGGTCCCACATGCTTGCCACATCACCTCTGACTCTCCACATAATTTCCATGTCAAAATTTGACTTATTTTGACTTTGGAAAAATTTATAAATTTTTCCAATTATTCAATTTTTTTTTTGAATTTTTTCTTCATTTTTGCTAGTGTCACTTGAAAAATCGGCTTTTGAGGGACTCCGAGTCATTTTTTGACCCCCAAAGTAGGCTCTAGGAGAATGTTGGGCCTCTGAGGATGAATTTCGAGTGGTCATACGCCCCAGACATTTCCTAAAGCCACTTATTTATGCCTTTACATAAAAAATAATTAAAAAATCCGCGTTGCGGAAAATTTAACATTAAATCTACCTTAGACCTAGCCTATTCCACGAAACTTTTGTGTGATCTAGATGGTAATATACATCGACTCTAGACACTAAGATGTGTCAGGGGCTCAATCTTCAAACCGTCACCTCGGCTTTGGGGTAAAAATGAGTGAAAAAATCCAGAGAATTATCCGCCTCTGAAAAAAGAAGGGATAATTAACCGGATAAAAAAAACACTCCAAGGTGTACTCGTTTGCTGATCGAGTCCCACATCCTAGGCCTGTTACAAATTCAAGAAACATCATACTAGCATCACTTATTACAATTCCCCGCAGGGTGTGGAATCTGGGTACAAAGAAGAAAGATGATGAGAAGATAGAAGAAGAGTTAAAAAACTCTGTTGACTGATGACATCTGATGGTACAAGTGTCCTCTGGATCATCCTTGGGCATGGAGTCTTCACATAATCATCAGGTGCTACTCCAGTAGTCAACAGAACCAAAGTCAGGTGGAAGAGAAAATCACACACAACGTAGGGAAAATTTCTCTTAGGGAACTTCGAGTCTCAGAAGTTCGATTTTTCCAGGAAGATTGGTAGTAGCAGCTCGCAGATCTACGCATTCCAGGAGGGAGTGCGAGTAGCAGCCAAGCAAACAAAAAGAGTGAGTTTTTTACAGATTCAGAGATGGGGACTATAGGGCTTAGAGATCATGATAGGTTGGATGGAGCTTCCAACTACGTAAAATGGAAGGCTAGGATGTCCTTCCTTCTAGATGAATATGGCCTGAAAGCCTACATAGATAATATGGTGGTAGTTCCCCAGGATGCAGATGTTATGAAACCAACTCACAAAAAGATAGAAAAGAAAGATCAATGCTTTAGAATTTAGCCTCTTCAAGGGGGCGACCTCCTTTACATTACACAAATGAACAATTCTTGGATGATACAAATGACAAAACCTCCTTTCTATATATAGGAGTCTAAGGGATCATAATATAATCAAAGTCAACATAACAATAATAATATAAAGGCACAACAATAACAATAGTGGGCTTCTATGGGGCACAATAATAATAATATGGGGACAATAGGGTCACAACAATAACAATAAGGGCTACATTAACAATAGTAATGGGGGAATCACTAGTATTATAGGGACCTAACATGCCCCTCTCCTTCAAAAAAGTGTTTTCCTCAACGCTTGAGTAGTTATGGATGCTTCTATATAAAATTCTCATCCTCCCATGTGGAATCTTCAGCGGTTAAGTACTTCCACTTGACAAGATACTCCGAAATTGATCAATTTCGCAGCTGTCGAGTTCTTGTTTCTGTGACTGCTTCAGGTTCCAATATGAATTTCCTTCCTCGTCAAGTTCTGGCAATATTGTTTGAACTGCTAGCTTGTCACCAATAACCTTCTTTAAGCATGAAACATGGAAAATGGGTGCACTCGGGACGCTGCAGGAAGCTCCAATTTGTATGCTATAGTTCCAATCTTTTGCAACACCTTGTACAGACCATAATACTTTGGTGATAACTTATTATCCTTCTTAGTTGGCTTGAGGGACATTTGTTTATATGGTTGTAGTGGTAGAAATACCCAGTCACCTATACCAAAATTTCTTTCGTTGCGATGTTGATCTACCTGTTGTTTCATTCTATTATGTGCCAAAGTTAGGTTATCCTTTAAGAGTTGGAGAACTTGTTGATGCTTGATGTGATCTTCCACTACTTGAACCTTAGAATTTTCTGTTAAATATGATGTGATGGACGGTGGGTGATATCCATAAAGTGCCATAAATGGGGTCATTTTTGCTACAGTATGGAAGGAAGTGTTATACCACCATTCAGCCAAAGGCAACCATTTGACCCATTGTGTCTGTTTATCAGATACAAAGCAATGAAGATATCCTTCCAAACATTTGATTACTATCTCAGTTTTCTCATCAGATTGAGGATGATAAGATGAGCTTTGAGCTAATTGAGTACCAAGACAAGAAAATAATTATGTCTAAAAATTTCTAGTGAAAATAGGATCTCTGTCACTTACAATAATCTTTGGGTTTCCATGTAGCTTTTGAATTGTTTCCATAAATGCAATGGAAACTGGATTGACTTTAAATGGATGAGATAATGCATAAAAGTGTGGATACTTGGTAAGTCTATCAACTACCACCATGATACACTCTTTCCTTCGGACTTGGGTAAACCTGTGATGAAATCCATTGAAACCTCCTCCCAACGTTGACTTGGAATGGATAAACGTTGTAATAGACCATGGGTCTTAATTGTTTCAACTTTATTTTGTTGGCAAACCAAACATTTTGCTACAAACTTTTGAATATCAAATTTAAGGCCATCCCAAAAAAACTCCTTCTTAACCCTGTGGTAAGTTTTTAAAAATCCCAAGTGCCTCCTAAGGGAGAGGCGTGCAATTCCATAAGAATCTTTTGTTTGTGTTGGGAATTCTGACATAAGTATAAATGATCTTTGTACCATAATGAATCATTTTTCCAACTAAATGTATCAGATGTACTGGGATCTTGTTGTATCTTTTGAATGAGCGCCCACACTTCTCCGTCATTCTTTTATTCAACATTTGCTTCGTTCATCCAATCTGGTTGGATAATAGAAATGGCACAAAGAAATGCTTCCACATCCTCATCCTTTCTTGAGAGTGCATCTGCCACAACATTTTGCTTCCCTTTTTTGTATCTAATTTTAAAGTCATAACCCAACATCTTTGTGACCCATTTTTGTTGTTCTTCTGAAGATAATGTTTGTTCTAAAAAGTATTTAAGACTATCATGTTCCGTTTTTACTTTGAAGTGTCTTCCCATTAGTTAGGGTCGCCATTTCTTAAGTGCATGTAGTATTGCCAACATTTCATTCTCATAAATAGCTTTGTGTAGATACTTTCCTTTGGTTGGACAACTTTCGAAAGCAATGGGTCTTTCTTCTTGCATTTAAACAACACCAATTCCATTTCCTGAGGCACCACATTCCACAATAAAGGTTTTTGTGAAGTCTGGCATAGCTAAGACCGGTGCTTGGCACATTGCCTCTTTAAGATGTTCAAAGGCCTTCGTTGCTTCTGGAGTTCATAAAAATGCATCTTTCTTCAAAAATGTTGTTAGAGGTGCTACTATTCTCCCATAATTCTTAACAAACTTGCGATAATACCCTGCTATTCTCCCATAATTCTTAACAAACTTGCGATAATACCCTGTCAACCCGAGAAATCCTCGCAGATGCTTTATGGATGTGGGTATTTTCAATTCTTTAATGGCTTTAATTTTTCTAGGGTCTACCTTAACACCTTCATGACATACAATATGACCCAGATATTCCACCTCTTGTACTTCAAAGAAACATCTGGAGCTTTTGCATATAATTGTTTCTCCTCCAATAGGTTGAGCACCCTGTCAACATGTTGATCATGATCCTTCCAAGACTTGCTATAGATTAGTATATCATCAAAAAATACTAACACAAATTTTCTAAGGGTTTGAAAATGGAATTCATCAAACCTTGAAATGTAGAAGGTGCTTTGGTAAGGCCAAAAGGCATGACCAAAAATTCATAATGACCCTCGTGAGTTCTAAATGTTGTTTTCGGAATGTCTTCAGTCTTCATTATGATTTGATGATATCTTGAACAAAGATCCAACTTGGTGAAGTAAATTGATCCATGCAACTCATTCAATAGTTCATCAATGACAGGAATGAGAAATTTATCTTTAATAGTGAGCTTGTTGAGCTCCCTATAATCTAGACACGTGAGCCATGATCCATCCTTATTGTGCACCAATACTACTGGAGCAAAGAAGGAACTTTGACTAGGTTGAATTATACCAGCCTCTAGCATTTCAACACCCATAAGTTCAATTTCACTCTTTTCAGCATAGGTATATCTATAAGGCCTGATGTTTCGAAGAACATTTCCTGGAATCAAATGAATAGCATGATCATGATCACAAATAGGTGGGAGACCTTTGGGAGTCTCAAATATCTTGGAATGATTGTCCAAGACATATTGGAGATCTGGAGAAATAGATGATTTTGATGTGGGAACCTCTAGCGAACATAATTGTGCAATTATGCCTCATTGTTCTTTCTTTAGAAGCTTTTTCATTCCATTAGCGCTAATTATCTTTCCTGGTTTCCCTGTGATACCTCTTAATTCAACTTCCTTTCCTCCGAAGAAAATTTCATGAAAGGTTCTAGAAAATTAAAAGTTATTGTACCAAAGGATTGTAGCCATTGAACTCCTAGTAAAACATCAGCACCACCCATTGGAATGGAAAGCATTGGTCTATTCAATAGATATTCTCCCATGGATAGCTTGATATTATGGCACTTTCCAAAGAAATTTATGGTTCCTAACTTCCTCCACTTGCAACCATCACTTGACACTCTGGTGCTGGATATAGGAAGCAATTCAATTCCTTGGCTATCTTACAATGAATAAAATTATGGGTACTTCCCGAATCAATCAACAATATTACCTTTTTCTTCTTGATATGTCCTTCTATCTTGATAGTTTGAGTGGTAATTTCGGCCAATGCATTACAAGATATGGTCGGATTCACTTCTTCTTTCTCTAGGGTTAGTTCCTGGTGTATATCCTCTTCTTTTGATGTTTCTTGTACCTTTTCTTCCTCCTCTTCACAATCTATGTAAAATAATTTTTTCTTAGTACACTAATGACCTTTAGTGTATTTGCTATCACAACTGTAACAAAGCCCTTTTGCTCTTTTTTCTTCCAATTGTTGGGGTGTCAATCTTGTAGATTATGGAAGGCTAGGGGAAACAACACTTCTATCCTTATAGTTGTGAGTGGTAGGCTTCCTTGTTGCCATAATTTTGCTTTCCATTTTTCTTTCCAACCTGAATGCCTTCTCCAATGAGTCAAGTTCCCAAAGGCGAACCTGATGTTGGATGTTATCCTTTAAAGTCCCTAAGAACACATCAATCCTATGCTCCTCTGGAATATCTTTTACCCTTATATTCAATTTTTGAAAGTCCTCAATATACTCCATCATTCAACCCTTTTGTTTGAGGTTTAACAATTGACTAAAAAAGAGTTTCTTTTTGTATCCGCATAATGTGCTATCATTTCTTTCGTAAAAATTTCCCAAGTGACAATTTGTTTACGAGATCAAAGCCATCGATACCATACAAATTGATTTGGTTCCAAATATAAAGTTGCAATGCGTACCTTTTCTGTGTTTTTCACATTATAGAGATCGAAATATTGCTCCATTTGTAGTATCCATGTTACGGGATTCTTGCCATCAAACTTCCTCATATCGATCTTTGGAACTTGGTGGGTCTTCAATCCAACATTAGAGTCTATGAAATCATGATTAACATTTCTTTTGTTCTCATCATGAGTTTCCTTTACTACCCTTTCACCATTAGTAAGCATTTATTGTAGCAACTTAATCAAATCTATATTCAAATCTTCCATCTTAGAGTCCATGCCATTCATCTTAGCTTCCATGCCATCCATCTTAACTTGCATGCCATTCATATTAGCTTCCATGCTATTCATCTTAGCTTCGGTTACCTTTTGTGAGAGTGAAATTCGTTGCACTTGGTCTCGTAATTTTGATATATCATGTTGCATTTCTTCTTCTTCTTCATGAGTCATGCTAGAGCTTTTAGGTTTCTTACTAGGTGTTTCCATTTTCTTTCTTAGGGGCATCAATTAATGATAATTATGCTTCACTATGCCATTTGAACTTCAACCTAATTTTTCAACCCAAACTTATGCAAAATTTTAAAAAGACTACACACCTTTTTTCGCTTTGTAGAAGCTTGATATTGAATCTGTTGTATCTCTGTAATTGAGGATCTCCAAGGTCTGAAATTGCTTCCTATGTTAGCCCTCTGAGTCCTCTTTCCAATGCCACTAGTTTGATCAAAATTGGATTCTCCAAGGAAGAGTTATGCCCAATCTCCCAAGATGACCTGATTATATAATTTTTCAATAGAATGAACTTGTATGATGTGCCACGGGTCACTGTCTCGACCTTCGGATCTTAAAAATATACACAGAAAACTACAATTCATCCTCTTTATGTAACTTCTTATGAAATTTCAATTTGATGCTCACAAACAAAGTTATGACGATTTTCCCAAGGTCACCTATTTGGAAATTAATTTGGGAGTATACAAAAACCCTAACTTCCTCAGATCATATCTCCGAAAATATAGCGAGAGAAGATCTAAAATTCGAACTCGAGGTTCAAAATGAGTTTTTCTCAAATGGGTTTTTTTTGCTTCTGAAACGTCGCAGAAGAAAAGTTATAGCGAAACTTCCGTGATGACCTATTTGGAGCAATGAAACCCTAAAATCCAAAGCTCTGATACCAAATGTTATGAAACCAGATCACAAAAGGATAGACAAGAAAGATCAACACCTTAGAATTTAGCCTCTTCGAGGGGGCAACCTTCTTTACATTACACAAATAAACGATTCTTGGATGATACAAATGACAAAACCTCCTTTCTATATATAGGAATCTAAGGGGTCACAATATAATCAAAGCTGACATAACAATAATAATATAAGGGCACAACAATAACTATAATGGACATAATGGGGCACAAGAATACTAATATGGGGATAATAGGGGCACAACAATAACAATAAGGACTACAATGACAATAGTAATGGGGAAATCAATAGTATTATAGGGACCTAACGGTAGATCAGCTCAAAGAATACATCAAGGGGATGGCAAGGGTGAAGCGGTTGATCTTGGATGGAGCTCGAGATCATATAGTCTCATATCTAGCAGAAAAAAGTACATCCAAAGAGATGTAGGTAGCTCTCTCCATGCCATATCAAAGTACTTCTGAGTAACAAAAGGTGTTCTAGGAAGAAAAGATGAGATGCATAAGGATGCAGAAGGGAGAAGACATAGATCGCTTCCTCACCAGGATTCAGGACGTCTGAGATTCGCTTGCATTTGTTGGGGCAGCGCCTCAACCATCAGAGCTAGTGCAATTGTGTAATGTTCCAAACTTAAATAAATAGTGATATACAAAGCAAAAACAGTTTACAACACAAAAATTTTAAACAATCAACAAATGCTCATAAAAACTCTCGAATTAAGAACCAGTTGAGCTATTTTATTAATCAATGGAGCAAGTACAATAGTATGGAAGAATGCATCTGGTCTTGCCTCAATGGCAAGCGTGACAAAACCCAGTTGATAATACAATGATCTCAAATGATGGAAATGATTGCTCCTCTAATGCTCTACGCTGCCTAGAAAACTTCACGGCTCCCTGGAAAGGGACTGCAAGAAACTCCTCCTCTGGTGCTCGGAAAATGATGAAACATCAACCACAAACTCCTTGGCCAAAACCCACAAAAACCCAGAAACGGTTTGGACCAATTTGGAATTCCCAAAATTGACCCCCAAAGGCACTAATTAATCCCCAATAATTCTACATTGGTTGTTGCAAAGATACAGGTTAAAACCCCACCACCGGTGCTTAGAAAATTATGAAACTTTATATTTGGGATCCTTGTCAAAAGCCCAGAAAACCCAGAAAGGATTTTGGCTGGTTTAGACTTCTAAAATTCGACCCTCTTGGAGCCCAACCTCAGCTGCGACCGCAAAACTCGGCCTGCTAGAAACTACCTGTAAATCCTCCCGAAATGCCCCTAGAGGGCTGGGCTGACCCTTTCTATCCAATCCTTGACTTACCGGGTGAGCTCTTGGCCTTAGACACCTGCTCCTAAGCTCCATAAAAAACTATTGAGTGGCCTCTGCACTATCCCCTAGCCCACTAATTAGAACTGCTGGAATGCTGGCTGTAAAACTCAGTAAGAATGTTGGTCTGTTTCTGCTATTTAGCTCTCTAACTCTCCGGAAAACAATCTGATCTCTGCTAGCCTCTATCTCCCTCTGTGTATTCTCTGGCTGCCCAGAAATACGAACTCCCTGCTGTGCGTTGGTTGGTGGTGCTATGTCACTGCCCCAAAACTCCTGAAATCCTTGTAGAACTGCCTCTCTAGGGCGGGCACGGATGGTCCCCTGAAGTAGAGGTTGAATCTCCCGCTTGAGAGATTTGTGTCTAAACAGTCGGTTGACTCAGCTAAATAGTAGAGAGAACAATCAAGTGATTTTGTTTGCAAGATGTATAAATGAATCCCAAAATGAGAGTTTCTCCCTCCTTATAACTCCTTGGACCTCCCTTGCCTCATGTGGGCTCCTCCATCCACCTATTCGACTTTCCCTCCAATCTATTCGAATGGGCCAATTTGAATTCCCATGTGGGTGGCCCCCACATTCCACTAGCAACCAAATTAAGTCGAATTGCCTCCTAAGTCCCTAAGTCGAAAATGATGGGTTCTCTTCCTTAGCCAAAATTGTGCAAAATTGTGTAGCAACACCTTGTTACAAATGTGTTTGAGAAGGGACATGACAGTCCTCCCCTCCCAAATGTTGCTTGCCCTCAAGCAACCTCAAAGTTGGGTGCTCCAATATGTGCTCACCCTCCCAAGTGGCATCCTCATCCGGCAAGTTCTTCCAATGCTCCAAAAATCCCTTGTCTTCGAGTAATGCCTGAATGAGCATACTCTCTAACTGTTGCTCCCCACTGTCACTGCAACATGTGCCAGGGTCCCAGATGTGCCACTGAATCGTCCCCGACCTCAACATTGTCCTAATACGAAAGAATCCTTCAATACCAAGATCCAAAGCCATCCTGTCCAACATGAAGTTCCCGCTCCACTCACTATCATGCCAAGTGCAAGTTCCAGAAGTCTCTTTCTCCATCAGTGACTCGCTAAAGCCCAATGGAAGATCTGTATGATCTCCCCCTGCAGTAGCCGACGCAACCCTAAAGGTTATTGAGCTGTTAGGAGTTGTGACGCCCCAGTTCCCTGCTAGTCCCAGAATGGTGCCACCATGTTGACGTTGCGCTACTCTAACTATGTCATACTCTGCATCGTGCGCAAACAGTATCCTCCTTTCCTAGAACTTGATGGTGGAATACTAAAAGAGGCGAGACACATCCTGCCTGGGCATCTCCATGGCACCAAGGCCTACCCATCCAAATCTAACTCCGAACTTGTGCGGCAATAGAGAATGTCTGCCTCCCCATATGATGGCACCCTCTGTCAACCCCCATGTGTCATCCCAAGAGAGAACTATATCACTCTCTACCACGACTCCGCTCATCATGAGTGATCTATCGATCAATTGAATCCCTACATCCCATAGGCAGACATGCTACAACATAGCCCTGACAACCGATGGAATCCCTTTGTCCGTCATCTCTAGTCCCTGCATGCCACCCATATTTAGGCTCCATACATCATGAACTAATCTGAGGCATGCTAAATTGTCTGGTGCCTGCCACTGTGTAGTACTGATGATCACTGGAAACCACGTGTGCCAAATAGCTACCCCCTGAATGCAACCAATAGATGGGTATCTGATATGCGCAATCAACTTAATGTATGCGAATCCATCCTACTCCTGCCAACCATCACCACTGGTTCGGCTACCCGCCCCCTGTAGAATGTGTCGATACAATGTCGGGAACCCGGATACATACTAGACAACTAGCTCAGTCGTACACTGTATCCTCTGCTCATGCATGGTCCAGACATGCCCTGTGGAAAGAGTGAAACATGTCTCCCCTGTGACCAGCTCCCTAGGCATAGGATTAGTGATGAATGTTATGCCATCCCTGTCGGTGATCACCACATCCCTTTACTTGTGGCTGTCAACTCGCGCACTGATTCAATGCCCCCGTTGAGAAGTCTCCCCTCTATTGCGCCAAGTGTCATCCAAATATCTTGGGTGAGCTCCCCGTCCCCTACTACTCGTGCCCAAAGTGTCAAAGGATAACAACCAGACCGTCTGTTCCTGTAAGTGATGTAGAATAGGGTCAAGAGTGTGAGTCCCCGCGGATAGCATCAAGTATCGCTCATTTGTGTCCCCATCGATCTTGGGTGAACTACACCTAAATGTATGCCCGATATCTCCGTCCATGGGTGTTCCTGGAGGCAACACTCCAAGACCTATTGTGCAGCAACATGCGCCTTTGCATACCACCAATCATCCTAGTACTCCTGGACATGCCACTATACACCGCGACCTACCCCTGTACATTGTTGGATACCCTCAGCTGCAGTTATGCCATCCTGTACAGTCTTTCTTCCTACTTGTGTCATTGCCCCTGTCACTTCCCGCATGTACTCACTACGATGTGAGGCACTTCCACTTCACAACGTAGTCCAACACACTACAACACACCACCATGCATCTCCATGCCCACCTATAAACCACTGCTCAACGCTAGATGCTCCCACACATCCCTAGATATTATGGCCTAGAGCTATGTCTCTACGTGTCAGGCCACACCTGATCAGTTTCATCACCTCCACCATCACATCATTATCCCCGCCAATGAATGGATCTTCCCTCCAAATCCCCCCTGAGGGATTCTAGAAGTGACTCTCCCTATGTGTCAATAATGATGCCACCACTGCTCCGCTCCTCTGCGTCCTCTGTGCCCCGCACAAAAGTGAAGAGCTCCCAACTCCATGCAAGGCACCATCTGGTGGCCTGCCAATGCCACCTCCTCCGACAAATTGCTGCCAGTGTAGGTTGATCACCCAGTGATCCCGTGTACAAATGCCATACCAAGAAAACCAAAAGAGTTTGTCCATAAACTGGTCGGCCACTGGTGCTGACCAAGACTCCCCTAGCGAATGTGCATGCTCAACTACTAGGTCAACTGCACCATCCCCGTTGTAGTCAATCGACATACATGAGAAATGATAGGTAGTCCCTCCCGGATCCCAATGCCAGTCGGGGCTTCTAGCATCCCCAGTGCCTGGAAACTCCTGCTGAGCTCCACCTGGGTCCACTACCATCTCCATAGTCCACTCCACCGGGTACCAACTCAGGATCTCTCGCCACCCAACCCCAAGAGAGGGATCGAATGCACGAACTCCTGCACATAAAACAACCCCAGCATGCGGGTGTTGCACCATGTGCAACTAAGGTCGTCCCATCTCACTATCCTCATCAATACATACAATCTGACTAGGTAGCTTTGTCTCCCTCTGTCCAATGGGCCGACATAACCTAACAGTGCCACTAGCCCCATCTATGTATGCCCAAAGAGGGTTGCTCTCACGCTCCAACGTGCACTCTAACTGCACCAGTAGGGAATCCAACTGCTCCCCAACGTGAGTCAATTTGACCATGGACTCGGCACAAATCGCTCTCATGCCCTCCAGCTCCTTCTGCTGCAAAATTGCCTCTCGCACTAACATGGCCTTACTTTTTAATGCTAGAAGGTCCACCTGAAACTGCGCATTGTCGTGGGCATCTATCACCTGTAAACTCAACCACGGCTCCAGATACCTCAGCAACTGTTGGCATCTAGTCCAGGGATGGCACCCCCTCAACAAATGGCTCTATGCGAGTAGGGCTCTATCCTCTCCACCAGGGTGTCAACTGGGGCTATCAAAGAGGTCTCTAATAAAGGTGACTCTTGCGCCACACCGAGTATATCAATGTACTCCTTACCATCCCGTGGGCTCTCAACATCATGCTCAACCTCCTGACATCGAAAGCCAAGTCTCCACCAACAAAAATACCCCCTGGTCTCATCCTCTAACCATCTTTGTCCTCTCTTCTCCTTTTCAGGAGATCTGGTGCCCTGAATTGGTCGACTTTCCCCACAGGATATAGAAGGTTGCACCCCACGACCTGCTCACCTCTAACGTCTTTGTTGTAAGGGTGAGGATGGGTTTGGTATGTCACCCTCCTCAACTGGGCCAACCTCTCATCATCCCAGTGAATTCTACCCCAGAATTTTTGCATACTAGATTTCCCTTGAGCCATGGGTTTGTCGTTGGTTTCACCCGTCACTATGCATTCATGCCCAAAGCTTCCATGATCTTCTAGCTAATTTCCCACAGTTGGGCCAAGATCATGATTTGATACCACTGTAATGTTCCAAACTTAAAATATGCAAAGAAAAACGATTTACAACACAAAAATTTTAAACAATCAGCAAATGCTCATAAAAACTTTGGAATTAAGAACCAGCTGAGCCATTTTATTAATCAATGGAGCAAGAACAATAGTATGGAGGAATTCACCTGGGCTTCCCTCAATGGCAAGCGTGACAGAACCTAGGTGATAATACAATGATCTCAAATGCTGGAAATGACTGCTCCTCTAATGCTCTATATTGCCTAGAAAACTTCACTGTTGCCTAGAAAGGGACTGCAAGAAACTACTCCACCTATGCTCAGAAAATGATGAAACTTCAGCTACAAACTCCTTGGCCAACACCCACAAAAACCCATAAATGCTTTGGACCGATTTGGACTTCCCAAAATCGACCCTGAAAGGCACTATTCAATCCCCAGTGTTTCTACACCGTCTGCTGCAAAAATACGGCTTAAAACCCCACCTTCAGTGCTCATAAAATTATGAAACTTTATATTTGGGATCCTTGTCAAAGACCCAGAAAAAACCCAGAAAGGATTTTAGCTGGTTTAGACTTTTGTAATTCGACACCCTTAGAGCCCAATCTCAGCTACAACTGCAAAACGCGACCTCCTGGAACTGCCCCTAGAGTGTTGGGTTGACCCTTGCTATCCAATTCTTGACTTACCGAGTGAGCTTTTGGCCTAAGACACCTGCTCCTAAGCTCCACAAAAAACTATTTAGTGGCTTCTGCGTTGTCCCCTTGCCCAGCAATTCGAACTACTGGAATGCTGGCTCTGCTCGCTGTAAAACTCGGTAAGAATGTTGTTCTATTGTTGCTATCTCAACTCTCTAACTCTCCGGCAAACAATCTAATCTCTGCTGGCCTCTATCTCCCTCTGTGTATTCTCTGGCTGCCCAGAAATACGCACTCCATGTTGTGCGTTGGTTGGTGGTGCTAAATCACTGCCCCAGAACTCTTGAAATCAATGTAGAACTACCTCTCTAGGGTGGGCACGAATGGTCACCCAACGTAGAGGTTGAATCTCCCGCTTGAGATATTCATGGCTAAACAGTGGGTTGACTCAGCTAAACAATGGAGTGAACAGTCAAGTGATTTTTTTTGCAAGATGTATGAATGAATCCCAAAACGAGAGTTGCTCCCTTCTTATAACTCCTTGG
This sequence comes from Pinus taeda, assembly GCA_000404065.3. Lineage (NCBI taxonomy): Eukaryota > Viridiplantae > Streptophyta > Pinopsida > Pinales > Pinaceae > Pinus > Pinus taeda. The sequence goes on from APFE031189352.1 coordinate 101,784, forward strand.
GCCTCTCTTGCCTCGTGGGCCCCTCCATCCACCTATTCGACTTTCCCTCCAAGCTATTCAAATGGGCCAATTTGAATTCCCATGTGGGTGGCCCTCACATTCCACTAGCAACCAAATTAAGTGGAATTTCCTCCTAAGTCCCTAAGTCGAAAATGATGGGTTCTCTTCCTTAGCCAAAATTGTGCAAAATTGTGTCGCAGCATCTTGTTACAAATGTGTTTGAGAAAGGACATGACAAATTGACACTAAATAGTGTCTTGGAGGATTGGCAAGTGTTTGTCCAAAGTATATTGGACCGAGACAATTTGCCAATATGGGAAGGGATGTAGGCCGATTTGCAATAGGAGTTGTGGCGAGCTCTGTTAAAGAACTCCAACAGTGGCAGCAACAACAGTAGATCGAAGAGTGTGAAGGAGGAGGAGAATGTGGCCCTCACATCAAAAGGTCCCAGTCAGGGGCAGGGGGAGCAAAATAAGAAGGACCTATCTAAGGTCAAGTGCTTCAGGTGTGGCGACTTTGGCCACTACAGTACCTAATGTCCTATTAGGAAGAAGGCCAAGCAGGAGAAGTAGGACCAGGCAGCAGAACATGTTGAGATAGATAGGTTGTCCTCCTGGTTGGAGGAAGAATTTTTTATGTTCACAAATATACCTTCAGGAGTGAGGTGGGGTGATTTGGTGTTGTAGCCCCAGAGAGCTACAGAGATGGGTATGGTCCTTGAGGACTACACCTCATGGATCATTTCCTGGCTACGAGGGGCCCACAGTATTCAAAAGCAGGATGGGTCAGTGCTAATTGATGCAATCAGTACCAGAGTGAGTTGCAGACTAGTAGCAGTTAGATGCTGAGGAGCACAGTGTAGTGTTAACAGTAGAGCAAGTGGCTCGGTGTAGAGTTGGCAGCAGCGCAAAGTCTTCAGTGACAGTGCAGATGCTAGTAGTAGTGAGAGACTGGAGAGGCAAATGCATCATACTAAAGAACAAATGAGACAGTATTTTCGATGCTTCTCAGTTGCAGTAGTTGCAAAAGCAACAAATGAGAATAGTTGCAATGCAGATGCAAAGTTGGAAGCAGTATGGGGTGTCAGCAGCAGCACAGATGCAGCATCAGAGTTGCGTAGTGGTTGGTGGGCAGTATGGTCAGACATCAACAACATGACAAATGGTAATACAGAGACAAGGTGTTGTGGAAGGATGTGCAGCACTAGAGAGAACAGAGTCCTCGGTAAGAGGGAGTGTTAGTTTTTGTAGCATTGGATCTGTTCTAGCCACAAAATTTGGTGGAGCGGCTAGAATGCATGAGATTTCCAATACCCAGAAATTGTTTCTAGATATTCCACCTAGAGATGACTTAATTAGTTTATTAACCTGTTTTTTAATGTTTCCTAAGTCTAAACATAGGAAAACTGGTTAATTAATCAAAATTAATTAAGTCAAGGTGAGAATAGTCTAGAATCTCACATGGATCAATCCAGAAATGATTTGAGCCATCGATTGAGATTTAATCTTGGCCGTTGGAGCCCCAACTAGAAGATATAAGAAGGGATTGATGTGGTGATGGAGAATACACTTGTGCAATTCAATCTCCTTGGCAGATCGATTTCCAAAGAGCATCAGTTGTCGCCGGAGAGTCAGAGATCGAACCAGAGACAGTGAGGGACGGGGACAATGATCCAGAGGAAGTTTTACATATCTAGAGAGGTAGTAGCAAGAACACCAAGTTATTCCCAATGAGGAAGTGTAAAGGGCTGCGTAGAAGAGCAACTCAATTTAGCTAGAGGAAAAATCATTTTCAGTTCCAAAGGTCGAATGTAATATGCCTAAGGAAGATTAACAACAATAAACAAAGCATGCATAGCAAAAAAAAACACATAAATTTACACACAATATTAGACACCCAGAAAAAATCCAAAATCTGCACAGAACTAAGCCATTTTATTATGATAAACAAGGGGTACAATATGAGCTCGAAATGTATGCACTTGGGCTTGCCCAAGGCAAGCTAACAAGACCAAGGTGATGAAATCAGTTGCTCAACCACTATGAACTGTCCCCCACAAAAGCTCTGCACTGTGCCCCAAAAAACTACATTGTTGGCTGCACAAAATGGCTGTTAGGTCCCCCTCTGATGCTCAGAAAATTCTAGGAAATTAAACCTGGTCTCTCCATCAATAACCCACCAAGACCCAGAATGGGTTTGTCCAAATAACGACTTCCAAAATTTGGCCCAATTTTCTCCCACTCCTCTAGTTGTTGGGTATATCAACCCACGTAAAAATATCACTGCTGATGGTCCAAAAATGGCTGCAATGCTCTGCAAATTCCCACCCAAAATTACCCCACAAGTCTCAACCCTCGATTCCTCCTTCTCCCAAGCACCCACGTGTGGTACGAAGGTACCACTGCGCAAGCCCACGTAGTTTCTGGCGATGGTTGTTTAGAACAATAGACACACCAAAATGATGTTGATTTCTGGTAGCATCAGATGTGCTCTAAGTCTCAAATTTTGCAAGGAGGCTTAGATACATGTATTCCACAATACCCAAAAATCGTTTTGGGAAATTCCACCCGGAGACAGTTTTATTAAAATAATTAGTTATTTTTAATGGGTCCCTAAGTCTAAACTTAGGAAATTAAAATAATTAATGGGCATTAATCTAAACTATGGGTGTAACTTCTAGAAGAAGACGAAGATCGAGTCTAAATGATCTCAGCCATTGATTAGAATCTAATCTAAGCTATTGGTTCTCAACTGGAGGATTATAAGAAGGACATCGAAGGGCATTTGGAAGACACACAAGAAGCAGATACCCAATTACTTGAATAAGTTCGATTTTCTCACTAGTCGAAGTTCGGCAAGAGAAAATTGAATTAGAGGGAGAGTTGCAGGTGATAAGGACAGAGAGGGTATCAACATCAATCTGAAGGTCAGGAGCAGAAGGCGCAGAGCAGAAGGAGGCCAGTGTAGAAGTTGTGACGCAGAGGACAGTGTAGAGGCAGTGTGACACTGGGATAATGTAGTTCTCATGCAGGGGCTGATACAGTGAGACATAGAGGTGGCAGCAGGTCCTCTCCTAGATCAGAAACTCGTCGAATAGTGTTTGTAAAAATTCTCGTTGAGAATCCTCTTTTATTATGCTGGTTGTATCTTGTACAAGAGATTTTCGCTGAAGAATAATAAAGAAACCCTCATATGATGCACCAGTTTTCCCGCATTGGGTTTTTCCGAGGACATTTGTCCAAAAATAACTGTCATTGTGTTGTATCTTTTCTTGTTCAGTTTCTTGTTTCGGCATATTAATTTTAAATAGTGAATGCTACATTTGTATTTACCTTGATACTTACTGTAGAATACAGTAAATAACTTGTATGGTTTAACAAGTAGAAGTAATATCAGTTGTTGCAATAAGGATTTCGGGTTTAGGAATTCTCACATGGTATCAAGGCGATAAGTGAAGCAAGAACAGAGCCAAAAAACCCAGTGCTAAAGGAAGAAGGGAATTCGAAATTCCTACAGAGGCAGCAATTCGAATCCCCAGAGGATTTGAGCAGTTCAGGCTAGAGGGCTAGATTTTCGAGGGAAATCTCTCTCTAAGTGAGTTGATGGAGAGGTAAGATTGCCAGATCGAGATTTGTCAGCTGCAGAGGGAGCAGCGCAGCAGAGGCTTCAACGAAGAGGTTTTTCTGGTGGGACGCAGTTTCTGCAGGCAATTGCTAAGGCAGGATAGCCGCAGAGATCGGTGGAAAAATAGCACAAAGATGGAGAATCAAGATGTCTCTGAATTATCTTCCAGATTAGAAGAAGAATTCGCATGCTTAGCAAGTTCAGCATCAGTAGATGTTTGGTACATTGAAAGCAGGGCTTCAGCCCATATGACTAGAGTGCGAGAATATTTCTCGAGCTATCAAGAAAAACAAATGGACTTCCAAATTACTATGGGAAACAAAACAAAGTGTACTACAGTAGGGAGAGACACCATAGCATTTCAGACGAAAGCATGAACCAACATCCGAGCCACCAATGTTCTGCATGTGCCTGGGTTAGGAATGAATCTGATTTCAGTGTCCCAGTTACGGGACAAGGGATACTATGTATACTTCATTGGAAAGAAAGTATATGTCAAACATCCAAGATGGAAGAAGAAGAGACAAATTGGAACTCGAAGCAACACACTGTATAGGTTGCAGCTCGAGTCTCCAATGACACTGATAGGCAGCAGTCATAATGGTGTAAAGGAATTGAATGAAATATGGCACAGGCGAATGGGACACTTACGCCATGGAGCACTGAGATGCTCAGAGACACTGTTACAATCGATTACTTTTGATCCTGATCTGCACTTTCTTTTCCCATCTCGGGTGTTTGACATATACATTTTCCTTGATGAAGTAGACATCATAGCCCTTGCCTTGTAGTTGTGACACAAAAGTAAGTTCATTCGCAATCCTAGCACATGCAGCACATTTGTGGCACGGAACCGCTCTCTTGATTCTGTCTAAAAAACTATCGTACCCTTTCCTACTAGAGTACACTTTGCCTTGTTTCCCATGGTGATCTGAAATTTCATCTTCTCTTCTCAATATTTTGAGAAACACTCCCTAATTCCGCCATATGCCACGAGGCTCCACTGTCTATATACCATACTTCTGATGATGCAGCACTAGTCATGCACGCCACTTCTTCTTCCAACCTGGAAGCCAACATAGAGAAATCGAAATCTCTCTCTCTTGTGCAATCTTCTGAAAATCTGCATGAGTCCCATGTGGTGGATGCCTCTGCATCGTGGTCTCGACCCATAATTGATTTTCCCTTTCTGTCTCTGACTACTTCCTCTGATACCATGTGAAAATTCTATCACTGCAGCAACTGATTTAATTTTCCTACTTATTTCATCATAAGTTATTCATGAAATTACTTCAACAAACATTAAAATAAATATTGTTGTAGATATCACACCGTAATACAGAAACAAACATATGTACACATTGACACAGTTATTTTGGACTAATGTCCCCGGAAAAACTCAATGTGGGAAAACCGGTGCAGCAAAGGAGGATTTTATTATTCAGCAATTTTCTTGTACAACAGGGTGCCAAACTGGCTTACCCTCAAATAGACAAACTTCCAAAACTTTTATAAACCCAGCGTAGGCCCTTCTAGCCTCTACTACAACTTGAAACCCTCTGCGTCAGCCTACTGAAGCTTTGCGCAGCCTCTTTGGGCTTTTGCGTGACTCCTGCAGCCTCTATACGTGGATGACGTAGGCCCTTCTAGCTCTGCACAGTCTCTCTGCCTCTGCGTGACTTCCTCTGGCTCTGCGTCTGCGCCTTCTGCATTGATGTAATATCCCTTTCCATGAATATTTCTCAAATACCAGCAAACCCCAATCAGAAAAACGTACAAGTGGTATCATAGCCGGAAAACTCACAGAGACAAAATAACAATAGTGCAGCAAACAACAATGTATACATGAAACGTAAACAAATACTCAAGAAATGCTTAGCCATTATTATACTGAGCAATAGAATGAGTAATGGAGGTGATCAGAAAGATGGCACCTCGACTTGCACAAGGCAAGTGAAGAAATACGCTCAGAATAGCAAAGGAATGGCCCCACACTGATCTGCATCCCAGCTGCTGGAAAACTGTCGTGCTGCTGCTGCTGCTGGAAATCGAATGAGGATTTGCGGTTGTTCCCCTCCTCAGAAAAGAATCGGACTCTACTCAAGAAACCCAGAAAGCTTTCCTTGAATCGCCGACCCCCGAAAATCACCCCTTGGGGTTCTGCGCAGTCTCTCAAGGCTTTGTACTGCCACTGAATGAAACCCTCCAGAAATCTGCCTAAAACCTCTGCCAAAACCCTCCAATATGCAAGGGCTTATCCCCTGCTCAATCTCCCAGCACAAATCCTACTGCAAACCCTCAAGCCAGAACTCCTGCCAGAAAGAACTACGTCATCCCTCTCAGTGTTGCGCAGTGCTCCAAGATGCTCAATCCTCCTGCCAGAAATGCAGATGAAATTACTGCCAAAATGCTGATGGAAATACCTTGCTCGAGTAGGCACTCGAAGTCCCCCGGGGGTAAGGGTGAGATCTCCGAACAAAGATACTCAATGCACTAAACAGTGTTGCACACTAGCTAAACAGCCAGCGTGTTCTAAGTCGAAGTGACTAGCTCAAATGCACATAACTGAATGCCAAAATGAGGAAGTTACTCTCTCCTTTATAGCCTTTGCCTCTCTCAATCCCAAGGCCCACCTTCTCCAGCGCAGTCCCTCTCTTGCCATGTGTTTCTTCCCTACTACACAGTCCCTCCAAGTGTCTGCGTGGGCTCCATTTCTGCGTCCCCCTTTTGGCTCCCTTGGCTCCCTTTTAAGTCACAACATTGTGCTACTAGGACGTGCTTTTATTCTAAAAGTGAGTCATGTCCCCTTTCCCTCACTTTTTATTCATAAATAACTATAGAAGGCAAAAATTAAACAAGATCAAATATTCCAATTAGCCATGGCTAATTAGGAATATTACAGTCTCCACCGGAAAAATGTTGCTTGTCCTCAAGCAACTGAAGTGATGGATGTTGCAAGATTTTCTCACTCTCCCAAGTGGCATCCTCATCTAGCAAATTCTTCCACCTCACCAAGAATTCCCAAACCGTCCTGCTCGCAGCTACCTTTCCCTGGTATCAATAATAGCCTCTAGCTACAACACCAAATGCCCCTCATCATCCATGGGTGCTAGCTCATCTGTCACTGTCACTTGCTGCCCCAATGCCTTCTTCAAGCATGATACATGAAAAACATTATGAATCTTGCTGCCTTGGAGCAACTCCAACTCATATGCAACCTGTCCAATCCTACGTATCACCCTGTATGGCCCATAAAAGCGGGGCTTGAGCTTTTCAGCCCCCTTCTGCTTCAGTGTCGACTGTCGATATGGCTATAATCATAGGTAGACCATGTCCCCTACCTCAAACTGTCTCTCCACCCGACCCCTGTCAGCATACAGCGTCTGCTGGTTCTGCGCTGTGGCCATGTTATCCTTGAGAGCTTGGAGGATATCCTGACTCTCTTGGATCCAAATCTTGGCTCTCGGAGCCTTGCTATCACCAAACATCATGTCAACAAAAGATAAAGGATGATACCCATATAAAGCATAGAATGGTGACATACCAATGGACATGTGATGTGTAGTGTTGTAGCAGTATTCCCCTAGATGCAGCCACTTCAGCCATGCTCTCTGCTGCCCACTAACGTAGTTACACACGTAGCCCTCCAACCACTTGTTAACTATCTCTGTTTGTCCGTCTGTCTGTGAGTGATAATTGGTGCTCAGTGTCAACTCCGTCCCCACTAGCTGAAAAAGCTCCTGCCAAAACCCGCCCATGAAACGGTTGTCTCTGTCACTGACGATGGTCTTAGGAAGACCATGTAGCTCGAAGACCTCTCTAAAGAACTGCTCGGCCACCTGTGCTGCTGTGTAGTGTGTGGATATGGCAAAGAAATGTGCGTACTTTGTCAACCAGTCAACGACGACAAAGATACAATCCTTGCCTTGTATCATGGGCAACCCTATGATGAGATCTCCCATTTTCCCTCTGAAATGGGAAGAGGCTGCAATAAACCCGCGGAATGGGTCATCTCCCCCTTGTTCCTCTAGCAAACGTCGCACTCCCAGATATGTTGGAGTACGTCCTCCTTGAGGCCCTTCCATGAGAACCTCTCTCTGATGGCCCTGTAGGTTTTAGTAAACCTCTGATGGCCAGCGAATGGTGAATCATGTGATGCCTGGAGTATCTTCTTCTTAAGCTGAGATCCCTCAGTCAAGAAGATCTGATCCCTGTAGTAGATGTATCTCATCGACCACCCTGTACCTGTCATCCGCCACCTGCCCATCCAAAACCTCACATGCAAACCTGTCCTTCGAGTACTCTACTAAGAGTCGAGCCCTCCAGTTTGTGTCCAAGCTCATAAGAGACAACGTGGCTGGTCTACATGAAAGAGCATCTGCTACCACATTGTTCTTACCCTTGACATACTCAATGTCAAAGTCATATGCTTGGATCTTGTTGATCCACTTCTGCTGCCTCTCCTGTGGCTGCTTCTGCTCCAAAAAGAAACTAAGGCTATTGTGATCAGTCCTCACCCTAAACCTGTTACCCACTAAATACTGCCGAAACTTGGTCAATGCATGCATGATGGCCAACATCTCCTTGTTGTATATAGAATATAACCTCTCGTGTGGAAGGAGCTACCGGCTCTCATAGGCTATATGGTGACCTCCCTGCATCAATATTGCAGTGATCCCCTCTCCCAATGCATCACATTCCAAAACAAATGGCTACGTGAAATCTGGCAATGCAAGCACTAGGCAGCTACTTATAACCTCCTTGAGCCTGTCAAAGGCTCATTGTGTTGTATCCGACCAACTGAAAGCCCCCTTTCTCGTCAAATCTGTCAGGGGTGCAGCAAGCTGTGAGAAACTCTTGACGAACTTCCGGTAGTAAGCACAAATGCCAATGAACCCCCGTAGTTCTGTCACGTTCCTCGGCTCCAGCCACTCTCTAATGGCCCTGATCTTCTCCTCGTGCACTCTCACTCCGTCCACCCCTATGATGTGCCCCAAATACAACATCTTTGTCAACCCAAACTCACACTTCGAGAGTTTGGCATAAAACTGATGCTCCTGCAAGATACGCAGCACTGTCTCAATGTGCTGGAGATGCTCCTCCCAAGTCCTGCTGTAAATGAGAATGTCATCAAAGAATACCAACACAAACTTCCTCAAGTGACTGCAGAAGATGTGATTCATGCAAGATTGAAATGTGGCAGGGGCGTTGGTTAGCCCAAAGGGCATCACCAAAAACTCAAAGTGCCCATAGTGACACTTGAAGATGGTCTCGGGAATGTCCTGCTCCCTCACGCGAATCTGATGGTACCCGGATCTCAAATCAATCTTTGAGAAGAACCATGCTCCTCTCAACTCATCCATCAACTTTTCGATCCTGGGTATGGGGTACCTGTTCTTCAGTGTCTTCTTGTTTAGGGCCTTGTAGTCAATGCACATCCTCAATGTGCCATCCTTCTTCTTCACCAACACCACGAAAGAAGCGAAAGGACTCGTGCTCGGCTGAATGTGCTCAAGAGCCAGCAACTCCTGGATAGCCCGCTCAATCTCATCCCGATAGACCTTGGGGTGCCTATAGGGGGTGGTAATCACTACCTGTATGCCCTGCTCAAGCTCGATGGTGTGCTCAAACCCACGGTCCGGTGGCTATCCCGGCAGAATCTCCGCAAACACTATGGCATACTGGTCAAGGATGGATTGTATCTCCAGATGTATCGTCTACCTTGTAGTCCCTGCCTCTGATGCACGCAGCTCTACTACCCACTATATGTCTCCCTTCCGGAAGACTGCCTCCATCCGATGAGCCGAAACAGTCTGAGGCGGATATGTGTGTTGACCCCGTATCTTCTCATGCCTCCCTGTCTTCTCATCATCCCACTCCATCTCTAGGGTCTTCCAACCTGTCGTGACCTTCCTTAGAGTGATAAGCCACTGAACGCCCAATATCACATTGGTGTCCAGAATATCGACCACGAAAAAGTGGTCAGTCAGTGTGTAAGTGCCCATTGTCACTGATAGCTTTGGAACATAACGAGCACACATCTTGGTCTGATCTCCTGGGACCAAAACCGAAAACCCATCGAAGCTCTCTGTCTATATACCTTCGCTCAACCATCTGTGCATCGATGAAGTTGTGGGTCGCCCCACTGTCAACCAAAACTGATACTCGCTGGCCACGTACTGTCCCCTGTACACGTAGCATCAAATACTTGGGAACTCCTCGCAGTGCTGCAAGGGCCCCTCCAGTAGGTGCAAAAGATGCACCACCTGCTGCTGGCGGTGGAGGTGGCAACGGTCCCTGCATGGCATGATTGTCTCCTGCCTCCACCTCATCCTCATCATCCTTTTCCCCACTGCTCTCGGAGAAGACCTCAATAAAATGTGCTTTGCCAACAACACAACTATGTCCTAGTGCCCACGGCTCCCGACAAGTGAAGCACAACCGCTTCTTCTTCAACTCCCTCCTGGCATCATCGTCAATCTGCGCTCGTTTTGGGTTCCCCTTTGGAGGTGGAATCCTCACATCTTTCCCCTTAGACTGAAAAGTCTGTCTCTGGGGGTAAGGTGTCCGGGTCCTGGGTAAGACATCCTGTAAGTCCCGAGTCCTGCTAATGGCGTCCTGGAGTGTGGCTAGTCGAGTGGATCGGACTAAAACCCGAAGTGGCTCTGCTAACCCCTCAACATACATATAGATCCTCTGTGACATGGATAGATTTGGCACCATTACTGAGACCCTTAAGAAATCTGCAATGTAGGTCTCTGGGCTCTTGTCTGTTTGAGCCTCATTAGCTCAACAAAACGCTGCTCTGGATCCCTCTGATCAAATCGCTCCATCAATCTCCTGGTGAATTCGGCATATGTCGTCACTATGGAGTGTCCGAGTGTAACCATCCCATGAAACCACTAATCTTGAGCCTCACTATCCAAATGCAACGTTGCCACCTTGATGGCCTCTGTCTCTGACATCTGGTTAAGCTGGAAATAAATGTCCAGCTTCTCCACCCAAGACTTTGCTGAACTATTTGATGAACCATCAAACGTAGGCAAGTGGAATCTACTCGCTGCACGGTGGGTGTCACCATCATGGTAATGTCAGTACCCTCTATGATGGTCGCAGGGTCTACTATCCCGCTGGAGCTGAACAAATTCTCTGAATGAAAGAGCATCCCTGAACTCTTGCCCATAGGCTTGGTACTGTGCAAAATAATCGCCCATATGACCGGGCTCTGTCTCCTACTGGGCTCCGGCCGCCGTGTTTGCTCCTAAGAAGGTGGGCATGGTAAAGCGTGTAGGAGCATGCGAGGCCACCTGCTGCGCAGTATCATGTTGTTCTGGCAAATGATGGGATGCACCTGATCCCTCACCAATCTGAAAAACCCATGGGCTCTCACGCTGTCTGGCCTCTACTGTCGTGAATCTCTGCCCCATCACCTCAATTTGTCTCGACAAATCTTGCACTGATTTGAGGAGCATATCCGCAAATCTCTTCCCGTCCTCGTTTGCCATCGGATCCTTCTACTCTGCGTCGACCATAGGCTCCTCCTATTCTGTGTCCCCTATCGGAACACAGTCCCCCTCTCTGTAGGTATTTTCCAACCTACGCCTAGTGTCTCTGTATCTCCTACCTCTGTAACAGATGTAGGGTTTTTCACCCGGTGTCATAGATTGCTAGCTCGACAGGCTGAGCCAGAACTATGCTCTGATAGCACTGTAATATCCCTTTCCAGGAATATTTCTCAAATATCAGCAAACCCCAACCGAAAAAACGTACAAGTGGTATAATAGACGGAAAACTCACAAAGACGAAATAAGGATAGTGCAGCAAACAACAATGTATACATGAAACGTAAACAAATACTCAAGAAATGCAGCAAGAAATGCTAAGCCATTTTATTATACTGAGCAATAGAATGAGTACAGAAGGTGATTAGAAAGATGGCACCTCGACTTGCACAAGGCAAGTGAACAAATACACTCAGAATAGCAAAGGAATGACCTCACACTGATCTACGTCCCAGCTACTAGAAAACTATCGTGCTGTTGCTGCTGCTGGAAATCGAATGAGGATTTGGGGTTGTTCCCCTCCTCAGAAAAGGCGGAAACTCTGGAATCGAACTCTACTCAAGAAACCCAGAAAAACGCAGAAAGCTTTCGTGGAATGGCCGACCCCCAAAAATCACCCCCTTGGGGTTCTGTGCAATCTCTCAAGGCTCTGCGCTGCCACTGAATGAAACCCTCCAGAAATCTGCCTGAAACCTCTGCCAAAACCTCTGCCAAAACCCTCCAATATGCAAGCGCTGATCCCCTGCTCAATCTCCCAACACAAATCCTACTGCAAACCCTCAAGTCAGAACTCCTGCCAGAAAGAACTGCGTCATCCCTCTCAGTGTTGTGCAATCCTCCAAGATGCTCAATCCTCCTGCCAGAAATACGGATGAAACTACTGCCAAAATGTTGATGGAAATACCTTGCCCGAGTAGGCACTCAAAGTCCCCTAGGGCTAAGGGTGAGATCTTCGAACGGAGACACTCAATGCACTAAACAGTGTTGCAGACTAGCTAAACATCCAGTGTGCTCTAAGTCGAAGTGACTAGCTCAAATGCACATAACTGAATGCCAAAATGAGGAAGCTCCTCTCTCCTTTATAACCTTTGCCTCTCTCAATCCCAAGGCCCACCTTCTCCAGCGCAGTCCCTCTCTTGCCATGTGTTTCTTCCCAACTGCATAGTCCCTCCAAGTGTCTGCGTGGGCTCCATTTCTGCGTCCGCCTTTTGGCCCCCTCGGCTCCCCTTTAAGTCACAATGTTGTGCTACTAGGAAGTGACTTTTATTCTAAAAGTGAGTCATGACCCCTTTCCCTCACTTTTTAATTCATAAATAACTATAAAAGGCAAAAATTAAGCAAAATCGAATACTCCAATTAGCCATGGCTAATTAGGAATATCACAGTTGATCTCTCGTCTCTTTATTCCGTACTTGTTGCCTCCTGACTGCTCTCAAGACCACTAGTTCAATTTCTCAGCAAACCCTGCTCCAGAAATTGAACTGACTGGTCTCCCTCAGTGTGTTCTCCAAGTGCCCCTCAAGCCTCCTCTTAGACTTTTTCTGTTGACATCTCAATGGCCGAGATTAAGTCCCTAATCAACGGCTAAGATTAGATCTGGCTTGATCCATGTCTTTTGGACCATTCTAACACAGATTCATATTAAGACACATTAATATTTTATTTTCCTAAGTTTAGACTTAGGGACTCCATTAAAAATATTAATTATTTTAATATCTCCTGATCTGTTTAAAATCTACCCAAACCCTTTCTGGGTATTGGAGATCTTATGTGCCCCAACCTCTCCACCAAATTTCGTCGCTAGAGCACATCCAATGCTACCCCAACTCAGTAGGTATCAGCATCAATTTGAAGGTCAAGAGCGAAAGACGCAAAGAAAAAGGAGGACAATGCAAAAGTTGTGACACAGAGGACAGCGCAGAGGCAGTGTGACGCTGGGATCAGAAACTCATCAAATAGTGTTTGTAAAAATTCTCATAGAGAATCCTCTTCTATTTTGCTGGTTGTATCTTCTACATGAGATTTTTGCTAAAGAATAATAAAGAAACCCTCATCTACTGCACCGGTTTTCACGCATTGGGTTTTTTTGGGGACATTTGTCCAAACATAACAATCATTGCGTTGTATCTTTTCTTGTTCAGTTTCTTGTTTCGGCATATTAATTTTAAATAGTGAATGTTGCAGTTGTATTTACTTTGATATTTACCATAGAACACAGTAAATAACTTGTATGGTTTAACAAGTAGGAGAAGTAATGTCAGTTGTTGTAGTAGGGCTTCTGGGTTTAGGAATTCTCAGAAAGGAGCCCTAGAAACACTCTGAATCTTCAACAAATGATGGCCCTAGGTTGTCTCTGAAAGCCCAACAAATCCCCAACTCCACAATCAACTCCTCCAAAGGTTGCGTATTCCCCTTCTAGCATCCCACCTACTGAACCAGCTCCATGAATACACTTAGCAAGCTCCCAAATCGAATCAAGTGTGATGTAGGTCACCTCCTTGGGCTAGCAATCGAAGTGCACCGAAGGTAGGGTGAGATTCTTGCTTGAAACACTCGTGTGCTCAACAAAACATACAGTCTTGGCTCTCATCTCAAGCGTGCTAGTCAAGTGTAAATGTCAAATGATCAAAGATGCCCAAATGATGAGTGTACCCCTATGTAGTCGTGCCTCCAATTTCCCTATGTGGGTCCCATCCATCCATTTCCCTCTCTCTCTTCCCTCCATGAAAGCGTGCTAGCCAAGGGGAGCATATTCCTCTTTGGGGTGGCCCCCACATCCAATGCTACCCCAACTCAACAGGTATCAGCATCAATTTGAAGGTCAGGAGCGAAAGACGCAAAGAAAAAGGAGGACAATGCAGAAGTTGTGACACATAGGACAGCGTAGAGGCAGTGTGACGCTGGGATCAGAAACTCATCAAATAGTGTTTGTAAAAATTCTCATAGAGAATCCTCTTCTATTTTGTTGGTTGTATCTTCTACATGAGATTTTTGCTAAAGAATAATAAAGAAACCCTCATCTACTGCACTGGTTTTCACACATTGGGTTTTTCTGGGGACATTTGTCCAAACATAACAATCATTGCGTTGTATCTTTTCTTGTTCAGTTTCTTGTTTCGGCATATTAATTTTAAATAGTGAATGTTGCAGTTGTATTTACTTTGATATTTACCATAGAACACGATAAATAACTTGTATGGTTTAACAAGTAGGAGAAGTAATGTCAGTTGCTGTAGTAGGGCTTCTGGGTTTAGGAATTCTCACAAAGGAGCCCTAGAAACACTCTGAATCTTCAACAAATGATGGCCCTAGGTTATCTCTGAAAGCCCAACAAATCCCCAACTCCACAATCAACTCCTCCAAAGGTTGCGTATTCCCCTTCTAGCATCCCACCTACTGAACCAGCTCCACGAATACACTTAGCAAGCTCCCAAATCGAATCAAGTGTGATGTAGGTCACCTCCTTGGGCTAGCAATCGAAGTGCACCGAAGGTAGGGTGAGATTCTTGCTTGAAACACTCGTGTGCTCAACAAAACATACAGTCTTGGCTCTCAGCTCAAGCGTGCTAGTCAAATGTAAATGTCAAATGATCAAAGATGCCCAAATGATGAGTGTACCCCTATTTAGTCGTGCCTCCAATTTCCCTATGTGGGTCCCATCCATCCATTTCCCTCTCTCTCTTCCCTCCATGAAAGCGTGCTAGCCAAGGGGAGCATATTCCTCTTTGGGGTGGTCCCCACCATCCACTATCAAATCGATTTTTTCCTTCTTCTCCTATGTTGGAGCTTTCTTTCACCACAAAATTGCAAGTGGGGCCCCTCAACCCACTTTGCCTAAGTTGCTATCCAAAAATTAACAAAACTGGTCAAAATTGATATTTCACTTAGCAACCTTGTTAAGTGGGAATATCACAGTCCTCCCTGCCAAGATGTTGCTTGTCCCCAAGCAACTGCAAAGCTAGATATTGTAATATATGCTCTCCTTCCCAAGTAGCATCCTCATCTAACAAGTTCCTCCACTTGATCAGGAACTTCTTGATGACTTTGCTCCTCAATCTCCTTTCCCTGCTCTCCAAAATAGCCTAAGGCTCCAAAACTAGATGCCCATTATTATCCAGCGGGGGCAACTCCACGGTGGCTACCACATGCTGTCCTAGTACCTTCTTGACTCGCGAAACATGGAAGACGTTATGCACCTTTCTCCCAGGCGGAAGCTCTAACTCATATGCCACCTCGCCAACCCTCCTGGTCACACGATATGGGCCATAAAAGCGTGGTTATAGCTTATTGGCCCCCTTCTGTTTCAGCATAGACTATCTATAAGGCTGAATGCATAAGAAGACTAGATCCCCCACCTCAAAGTATCTCGCAACCTTGTGCCTGTCAGCATACATCTTTTGCTGGTTCTGGGTTGTTTGCAAATTATCTTTGAGAGCCTTATGAATGTTTTGGCTCTCCTGTATCTAATCCTTGGCCCTTGGGACCCGAATGTCTCCAAAAACAATGTCAACGAAAGATAAAGCATTAGATCCATATAAAGCACGGGAGGGAGACATACCAATGGACATGTTATAGGTAGTATTGTAGCAATACTCCCCCAAGTGCAGTTATCTCGCCCATGCTCATTGTTGCCTTAGCACGTAGTTCCGCAAGTAACCCTCTAAGCATTTGTTAACAATCTCGGCCTGTTCGTCGGTCTCAGGGTGGTAGCTAGTGCTTGGTGTAAGCTCTGTGCCTACCAACCTGAAGAGCTCCTGCTAGAAAGATCCCATCAAGCGACTATCCCTGTCACTCACTATGGTCTTCGAAAGATCATGCAACTGAAAAACCTCCCTGAAGAAAAACTCTACAACTTGAGAGGCAGAGTACCTGGCAAGAATAGTGAAGAAGTGGGCATACTTCATCATTCTGTCCACCACCACATAGATGAAATCACCTCTATGCCACGGGAAGACCTGCGATGAAGTCCATCGAGATGCTCTCCCACATCCCCTCTGAGATAGGGAGTGGTTGCAATAATCTTGTTGGATGAGGTACAAATAGGTGCTAGAATGACTGCACCTGGGCTTGCTCTAGGCAAGCTAGCAAAGCCCAAAAAGACAAGTGAGACACCCTCCTCCAAACTGTTGCTATGCTACCGAAGTACAGCGATGTAGATGCCCAGAAATAAGTTGTTGGATGAATGGATCTGCTGCTAGTGCCCTCTTCCGTGCTTAGAAATTCTGGGAAATTAATCCTGACGTCTCCACCTATAACCCATGAAGGAATTGGCCAATGCTTGACTTTGGAAATTCGGCCTTATTTCCCCTAGCTCCTCTAGCTGCTACTTGAATTAGGACCCCTGTTTGACCCCTCAAATTTGTCCAGAATATTCTAGGAATTTGAGATTGTAATCCTTGCCCAAACCCCATAAAAACCCAGAAAGGGTTTCCCTTGGTTCTTGTTGACCACTGGAGTGGCACTGCTGATTATATGAAGGCTCCATGCCCAAGGATGATCTAGAGGACACTTCTACCATCAAATATCATTAGTGAACAGAGTTTTTTAATTCTACTTCTATTTTCTCATCATCTTTCTTGTACCCAGACTCCACACCCTACAGGGAATTGTAATAAGTGATACTAGTAATGATGAGTTTTGAGTATGTAACAGGCCTAGGATGTTGGGACTCAATCAGAAAACGAGAACACCTTGAAGTGTTTTTTTTTATCTGGTTAATTAACCCTTCTTTTTCAAAGGCAGATAATTTTCTGGGTTTTTTCACTCACTTTTTACCCCAAAGTCGGGGTGACGGTTTGAAGTTTGAACCCCTAACATATCTTAATGTCTAGAGTCGATGTATATTACCATACTCGATCACACAAAAAAATTATGGAATTTGGTTAGGTCTAGGTAGTCATTTTTTATTTTTTTAGATTTTCCACAATGTGGAAATTGCTAATAAAATTGTACTTGTGATGTAATAAGTGATTTCTAGAGAAGTTGTATGGGGTATGAGTAATGAAATTTTCACCTGTCACCCCCAAATTTCTACTATGACACACTTAGAGGAATTAAAATTGTGTATTTAACCCTGAAAACCCACTTTTCCTAAGTTTAGTGGGAAATCTAGCAATTAATTAATCCAGAAATAAAATAAATGGAGAAAAATAAATATCCACACATGTTAAATGTTGTGGAAATGAGGTGGAAAATTATGGGGGAGTTAAAGTGAAGTCCCAAAGTGATGTGGACTCCTAAAATCAAGGAATGGACATGTGCTCGAATAAAATCGCATTTCTAGCATTAAATGAGAAAGTTGCTTACTTGGAAATTCGAATTTGTGAAGTTAATGCACATTTGGGAGGATTTGGGAGAATATTTGGTGGAGATTTGTGTGGAAAAAATGTGCCCATTGTAATAGATGACATCATCCATCATTCGATACCGCTCATCTGTGTTTGTACCCTCCAGGATCTTGCATGCCCTCCTGTCCTAGGAGTACTCCACCAGTAGTTGGGCCTTCCAATCATAGCAGATGCTCATGAGTGATAGATCAGTCGGTCTCCGTGATAGAGCATCGGCCACCACATTGTGCTTTCCCCACACATACTGTATATCAAAGTCATAGGCCTGCATCTTGCTGGCCCATCTCTGCTGCTTATCATTGAGGCACTGCTGCCCCATGAAGTGACGAAGACTATTATGATCAGTATTCACCCAAAACCTTTTGCCTACCAAATACTGTCAAAATTTGGCCAATCCATGCATGATGGCCAGCATCTCTTTGTCATATATGGAATATGACTACACATGTGGTAGGAACTTCCGACTCTCGAAAGCAATGGGATGCCCATCCTGTGATAGAACTGCTCCAACTCCCTCCCCAGATGCATCACACTCCATGGTGAAGGGTTGAGAAAAATCTGGAAGTGCTAAGACAGGGCAACTTCTCATCACCTGCTTAAGGCGATCAAAGGCCACCTGTCAATCCATGTGAAAGCCCCTCTCTTGGTCCAATCTATCAAGGGTGCTGCTAGCGATGAAAACCCCTTGACAAACTTCCTGTAGTAGATGCAGATACCCAAGAAACCCCTCAGCGCTATCACATCTCAGGGCACTGGCCAGTCACGGATAGCCCGTATCTTCTCCCCATGGACCTTCACCCCATCAGCACCGATGATATGCCCTAAGTAGAGCATCTCTATCAAACAAAACTCGCACTTAGACAGTTTGGCATAAAACTGCGGCTCCTCTAGAATATGTAGCACCTCCCCCAAGTGTTGGAGATGCTCCTCCTACATCTAGTTGTAAATCAAGATATCATCGAAGAAAACCAGCACAAACCTCCTCAACTGCCTCCGGAAGACATGGTTCATGCACGACCGGAAGGTAGACGAAGCATTGGTCAGTCCAAATGGCATTACCAGGAACTTGAAGCCCATAATGGCATCGAAAAGTTGTCTTGGGGATGTCCTGATCCCTTATCTTGATCTGGTGGTACCTTGAACGCAGATCGATCTCAGAGAAGTACTTGGTTCCTCTAAGCTCACCCATCAACTCATTTATGCGGGGGATGGGGTACCTATTCTTCAGTGTCTTCTGGTTGAGGACCTGGTAGTCAATGCACATGCACAATGTCCCATCCTTCTTCTTCACCAGTACTACTAAAGAAGCGAAGGGACTAGAATATGGCTTGATATGGCCCAATGCCAACAGCTCCTAAATGGCCCTCTCAATCTCATCCTTATAGGCCTTAGGATGCCTATAAGGGGTAGTGATCACTGCCTGCACGCCCAGCCCCAACTCAATAGTGTGCTCGAATCCCTTGTCTAGCGGCTGCCCTGGTGGAATATCCCCAAACACCATTGCATATCTGTCCAACAAGGCTTGTAAGTTTGGTGGTGGTGGCTGGGTTTGTCCCCCAACCTTCGAAATCCTCAGCTCCACTGCCCATGCGATGTCCCCATGTCGCAGATCTGCCTCCATCCTATGGGCTGAGACTGTCTGGGGTAGATAGGAATGCATGCCTCTGAGAACTACTGATTTGCCATCCAGCCCAGTGAACTCCATCTCTAATTTCTTCCAGTCAGTAGTGACTCGCCCAAGGGAGTACAACCACTAGACACCCATCACCACATTGGTGTTTGGCACATCGACCACAAAGAAGTGGACTGTCATCGAGTAGTTCCCCATAACTACTGTTAAAGCAAGCACATACCAAGTGCACTACATGGTACGGTCACCTAGTACTAGGAATGAAAAGCCCTCAAACTCAGTGGTGGTGAGGCCCCTCCTCTGAACCAACTGGGCATCTATGAAGTTGGGGTAGCCCCACTGTCAACTAGGACTGACACTCGTCGTCCCTGTATGATGCCTGTGATCCTCAATGTCAAGAATTTGGGGATCCTGCATAAAGAAGCAAGGACTCCCCCAGATGGGGCAAAGGATGCCCCTCCCCGTGGAGGTGGTGGTGGTGGTCCCCTATCTGTCGAACTCTCACCATCTCCCACACCACACTTCTGCTCCAACTCGTCCTCCTAGTCACTGTCTGAAAAGACCTCAACATAATGTGCTTTGCCAGTAGTGCACCGATGGCCTGGTGCCCAGGGCTCCCTAAAAGTGAAGCACAACTTCCTCCTCATGAGGTCCTTCTGTGTCTCATCACCCAACTGCCCCCACCCCTGGGTGGTTCTCTGAGGTGGAGGTCTAATGCCATTCCCCTTCTATGGAAAATGGGTCCGTGCAGGGAAGGGCACTCTAGTCTTAGGGATGGCCCCCTATAGATCTCTAGTGCACAAAACTGCCTCCTGCAGCATGGAGGGTCTGCGTGACTTCACCAGTCCACGCAAGGGCTCAAGTAAGCCCTCAATGAAGGTATATACCCTTTGAGCCTCAGATAGATCCGAAACCATGACTGACACTCACAGAAACTCTGAAATATACTGCTCTAGGTTGCTTGTCTAGCGCAGTTGCGTCAACTCCCTAAAATGGGCCTTCGGATCCCTCTGGTCAAAACGTTCCACCACCCTCCTACTGAAATCCTCATAAGAAGCCACATTGGCATGCCCCGGGGTGGCCAAGCCATGACACCACCAGTCATGGGCTTCCCCCTCCATGTGCAACGTGGCCATCTTGATGGCTTCCTTTTTTATCATTCAGTTGAGCTGGAAGTAGGTGTCCATCCTCTCAACCCAAGCCCTAGCAATGCACTTGGCGATACCATTGAATGTAGGGAAGTACATCCTCCCTATGGTCCTCTACAACTCATAGCTTTGTGTACCCTGTCCTCCACAGCCCTTGCTCTTCTCATTCTGCTTGAGCTTGCAGAAATATCTAAAAGAGAGTGCTTCCCTGAAGTCTGCACCCATATATTGCTACTATTTGAAATGTTCTCCCATCTGTGTGGGGTCTTCACCCCCTGCTGGTTCGATTTGTGCCACAGATACGAAAGAGGGCAGTGTGGCTCAAGTTGGCCCACTAGCTGATGGGTGTTGTGTTGCTCGTGAGGGGTTATCGAATGGCTGGGAGCTTCAAAAGTTTCCTCAAATAAAAACCCTTTAGGGGTGGCTCTCTCTCTATTTTGAATCTTTATCTCCTCCAGCATCTCTTTCTGGCCCTTTGCTAAGTCATTCAAAGCCTTCAGGAGCCTATAGAAAGCCATCTCTTCCCTACTCTTGGGTTCCACCATGTCCTCTTCTACCACTGCTTTCCCCCTGTCCTCCATGTCTGGAGTAATCTCCAACTCTCTTTCTCTGCTATGGTACCTTTGTTTCCTTTATGTGATGTTCTGTTGGTCCCTGTAATATTCCTCATTAGCCATGGCTAATTGGAATATTCGATTTTGCTCAATTTTGCCTTCTATAGTTATTTATAAATAAAAAGGTGAGAAAAGGGGGGCGTAACTCACTTTTAGAATAAAGTCACTCCCTAGTAGCACAATGTTGTGACTTAAAAGGGGAGCCAAGGGGGACCAAAGGACCACGTAGAGAAGGGGCCCACGCAGACACTTGGAGGGACTGCGCAGATGGAAAGGAGCACGTGGCAAGAGAGGGGCTACGTTGGAGGAGGTGGGCCTTAGGGTTGAGAGATGCCAACGCTATAAAGGAGAGAGGAGCCTCCTCATTTTGGCATTCGATTATGTGCATTTGAGCTAGTCACTTCGACTTAGAGCATGCTAGTTGTTTAGCCTGTCTGCAGCACTGTTTAATGCATTGAGTGTCTCTGTTCGGAGATCTCACCCTTAGCCTCGGGGGACTTCGAGTGCCTACTTGGGAAAGGTAGTTTTCAGCAGTCTTTTGCAGGAGGTTCGAATTTTGGAGTTGAGGAGGAGCTAAGCATTTTGATGACTACGTAGTCTTCAGAGAGGATGACACAGTCTTTCTGGGTAGCAGTTTTGGATTGGGGTTTGTGGAGGATTTGAGCTAAGAGATTGAGCAGGGGATCAACCCTTGCATATTGGAGGATTTTGGCAGAGTTTCGAGCAGAATTTTGGAGGGTTTTGTTCAGTCGCAGCGCAGAGCCTTGAGGGATTGCGTGGATCCTGAAGGGGGTGATTTTTGGGGGTCAGCCATCTTGGAAAAGATTTCTGGGCTTTGCTGGGTTTCTTGAGTAGAGGCTGATTCTAGAGTTTCAGCATTTTCTGAGGAGGGGAATAGCCCCAAATCCTCACTTGATTCCATGCAGTAGCAACAGCACAGAAGTTCTCCGACAGCTTGGATGCAGTTCAGAGAGAGGGCATTCCTTTATCATTCTGGGTGTATTTCTTCACTTGCCTCGTGCAAGTCGAGGTGCTATCTTTCTAATCACCTCCTGTACTCATTCCGTTACTCAGTATAATAAAATGGCTTAGCATTTCTCTCTGCATTTCTTGAGTATCTGTCTGTATCCAATGTTTACATTATTGTATGTTGCACTACTATTATTTTTATCTCTTTGAACTTCTCGATTACTATATCTCTTGTATGTTATTTGGTTGGAGTTGCTGGGGTTTGAGGGATATCCCTGAAATGGGATATTACAGTAGTATCAGAGCATAGCTCTGGCTTAGCGTGTGGAGCTAGCAATCTATGACATTGGGGGAAAAGCCCTACATCTATTACAGGGGTAGGAGATACAGAGACACTGGGCATAGGTTGGAGAACACCTACGGATAGGGAGATTGTGTTCAGGTGGTGGACACAGAACAGGAGGAGCCTGTGGTGAACGCAGAACAGGAGGAGCCTCTAGTGGACGTAGAGCAGGAGGATCTAATGGCAAATGAGGACGGGAAGAGATTTGCGGACATGCTCCTCAAATCAGCGCAAGATCTGTCGAGGCAGATCGAGGTGATGGGGCAAAGATTCAAGGCAGTGGAGGCTAGACAACGTGAGAACCCACAGGCTTTCCAAGTTGGTGAGGGATCGGGTACATCCCACCATTTTCCAGAGCAAGGTGCCACTCAGTGTGATACTACTCAGCAGATGGCCTCACATGCCCCTACATGCTCTACCATGCCCACTTTCCTAGGAGCAGACACGGGGGCTGGAGCCCAACAGGAGGTAGAGCCCAGTCACATGGGTGATTATTTTGCAGAGTACTAGGCCTATGGGCAGGAGTTCAGGGACGCTCTCTCATTCAGAGACTTTGTTCAACTTCAGCGAGATAGTAGACCCCGCGACCATCACAGAGGACACCGGCATTATCACAATGGAGACACCCACCGCATAGCTAGTAGATTCCACTTGCCTATGTTTGATGGTTCATCAAACAGTTCGGCAAGCTCTTGGGTGGAGAAGCTGGACATCTATTTCCAGCTTAACCAGATGTCGAAGGCAAAGGCCATCAAGGTGGCGACATTACATTTGGATGGTGAGGCCCAGGATTGGTGGTTCCATGGGATGGTTACGCTCGAACATTCCACAGTGACAACGTATGCCGAGTTCACCAGGAGATTGATGGAGAGGTTTGACCGGAGGGATCCAGAACAGCGCTTTGTTGAGCTAACGAGGCTCAAACAGACAGGGAGCCCAGAGACCTACATTGCAGACTTCTTGAGGATTTCAATGATGGTGCCAAATCTATCCACAACACGGAGGATCTACATGTTTGTTGAGGGGTTAGCAGAGCCACTTCGGGGTCTAGTCAGGTCCACTAGACCAGCCACACTCCAGGATGCATTTAACAGGACCCGGGACTTACAGGATGCCTTACCTAGGACCCGGACACCTTACCCCCAGAGACAAGCTTTCCAGCCTAAGGGGAATGATGTGAGGATTCCGCCTCCGAAGGGGAATCCTGGACGACCACAAATTGATGATGATGCCAGGAGGGAGTTGAAGAAGAAGTGGTTGTGCTTTACTTGTCAGGAGTCGTGGGCACCAGGACATAGATGTACTGCTGGCAAAGCACATTTTATTGAGGTCTTCTCCGAGAGCAGCGGGGAAGAGGATGAGGAGGATGATGTGGAGGCAGGAGATAGTCATGCCGTGTAGGGTCCCTTGCCGCCTCCACCACCAGTCACAGGTGGTGCACCTTTTGCACCTACCGGGGGAGCCCTTGCAACATTGCGAGGAGTTCCCAAGTATTTGACACTACGTGTAGGGGGATAGTACGTGGCCAGCGAGTATCAGTTTTGGTTGACAGTGGGACCACCCACAACTTCATCGATGCACAGATGGTTGAGCGGAGAGGTATACAGATAGAGAGCTTCGATGGATTTTCAGTTTTGGTCCCAGGAGATCAGACCATGGTGTGTGCTCGTTATGTTCCATAGTTATCAGTGACGATGGGCACCTACAAACTGATTGACCACTTCTTCGTGGTCAATATTCCGAACACCAACATAGTACTGGGTGTCCAGTGGCTTATCACTCTTGGGAAGGTCACGACAGATTGGAAGGCCCTAGAGATGGAGTGGGATGATGAGAAGACAGGGAGGCATGAGAAGATATGGGGATAGCACACATGCCCGCCTCAGACTGTTCGGATGGAGGCAGTCTTCCAAAAGGGAGACGTAGAGTGGGCAATGGAGCTGCATGCATCAGAGACAGGGACTACAGGGCAGACGGTGCACCCAGAGATACAGTCCATCCTTGACCGGTATGCCACAGTATTTGGGGAGACTCCGCCGAAACAGCCACCGGACCAGGGGTTTGAGCACACCATTGAGCTTGAGCATGGCATACAGGCAGTGATTACTACCCCTTATAGGCATCCCAAGGCCTATTGGGATGAGATTGAGTGAGCCATTCAGGAGTTACTGGCTCTTGGGCACATTCGGCCGAGCACGAGTCCTTTTGCTTCTTCCGTGGTGTTGGTGAAGAAGAAGGACGACACA
>APFE031189352.1:126286-137788 GCA_000404065.3 Pinus taeda
TGGATGAGTTGAGAGGAGCACGGTTCTTCTCAAAGATTGATTTGAGATCTAGGTACCATCAAATTCGCGTGAGGGAGCAGGACATTCCAAAGACCGCCTTCAGGTGTCACTATGGGCACTTTGAGTTTTTGGTGATGCCCTTCGGGCTAACCAACGCCATAGCTACATTCCAGTCCTGCATCAATCACATCTTCCACAGTCACTTGAGGAAGTTTGTGTTGGTGTTCTTTGATGATATCCTCATTTACAGTAGGACTTGGGAGGAGCATCTCCAGCACATTGAGACAATATTGTGCTTCTTGGAGGAGCAGCAGTTCTATGCCAAGCTCTCCAAGTGTGAGTTTGGGTTGACGGAGATGTTATACTTGGGACACATCATAGGGATGGACGGAGTGAGGGTCCACGAGGAGAAGATCAGGGCCAATAGAGATTGGCCGGAGCCGAGGAACATGTCAGAACTTCGAAGATTCATTGGCATTTGTACTTACTACCAGAAGTTTGTCAAGAGTTTCTCACAACTTTCTGCACCCCTAACAGATCTGACGAGGAAGGGGGCATTCAGGTTGTCGGATACAGCGTAGCAAGCCTTTGACAGGCTCAAGGAGGTTATGAGCAGCTGCCCAGTGCTTGCATTGCCGGATTTTACGCAGCCATTTGTTTTGGAGTGTGATGCGTCGAGAGAGGGGATCGGCGCAGTATTGATGTAGGGAGGTCACCCTATAGCCTTTGAGAGCCGGAAGCTCCTTCCGTACAAGAGGTTGTATTCTATATCCGACAAGGAGATGCTGGCCATCATGCATGCATTGGCCAAGTTCTTACAGTATTTAGTGGGTAACAGGTTCAGGGTAAGGACTGATCACAATAGCCTCAGGTTCTTTTTGGAGCAGAAGCAACTACAAGAGAGGCAGCAGAAGTGGATCAGTAAGATCCAAGCATATGACTTTGACATTGAGTATGTCAAGGGTAAGAACAACGTGGTAGCAGATGCCCTCTCACGTAGACCAGCCACATTATCTGTTATGAGCTTGGACGCAGACTGGAGGGCTCGACTCTTAGTAGAGTACTCCAAGGACAGATTTGCATGTGAGGTTCTGGATGGGCAAGTGGCGGATGACAAGTACAGGGTGGTCGATGAGATCATCTACTACAGGGACCGGATCTTCTTGACTGAGGGGTCTCAGCTCAAGAAGAAGATACTTCAGGCATCACATGATTCACCATTGGCCGGCCATCAAGGGTTTACCAAAACCTACAGGGCCATTAGAGAGAGGTTCTCATGGAAGGGCCTCAAGGAGGATGTACTCCAGCATGTCCGAGAGTGCGATGTTTTGCCAAAGGAACAAGGGGGAGATGAGCCATCCCGCAGGATTATTGCAGCCTCTTCCCATTCCGGAGGGGAAATGGGAGTGTATTTCAATGGACTTCATCACAGGGTTGCCCAGGGTATGGGGCAAGGATTGCATCTTTGTCATCGTTGATCCACTGACAAAGTACGCACATTTTTTCGCCAGACCCGCACACTACACAGCAGTGCAGGTGGCCGAGCTGTTCTTCAGAGAGGTCTTCCGACTACATGGTCTTCCTAAGACCATCACCAGTGACAGGGGCAGTCGTTTCATGGGCGGGTTTTGGCAGGATCTTTTCCGGTTGGTGGGGATGGAGTTGACACTGAGTACCAGTTATCACCCACAGACGGACGAGTAGACAGAGATAGTTAACAAGTGGCTGGAGGGCTACCTGCATAACTATGTCAATGGGCAGCAACGAGCATGGCTGAAGTGGCTGCATTTAGGGGAGTACTGCTACAACACTATGCATCACATGTCCATTGGTATGTCACCATTTTATGCTTTGTATCGATATCATCCTTTATCTTTTGCTAACGTGATGTTTGGTGCTAGCAAGGCTCCGAAAGCCAAGATTTGGATCCAAGAGAGTCAGGATATTCTCCGAGCTCTCAAGGATAATATGGCTACTGCGCAGAACCAACAGAAGCTGTATGCTGACAGGGGTCGGGTGGAGAGACAATTTGAGGGAGGGACTTGGTCTACCTATGATTACAACCATACCGACAGCCGTCACTGAAGCAGAAAGGGGTTGAGAAGCTCAAGCCCCGCTTTTATGGGCCATACAGCGTGATACGCAGGATTGGACAAGTTGCGTATGAGTTGAAGCTGCCCCAAGGCAGCAAGATTCATAACGTTTTTCATGTATCATGCCTGAAGAAGGCGTTGGGGCAGCATGTGACAATGACAGATGAGCTACCACCCACGGATGATGAGGGGCCTTTGGTGTTACAGCCAAAGGCTATTATTGATACCAGGGAGAGGCAGCTAAGGAGCAGGACAGTCCGGGAATTCTTGGTGAGGTGGAAGAATTTACCGGACGAGGATGCCACTTGGGAGAGTGAGAAAATTTTACAGCATCCATCACTTCAGTTGCTTGAGGATAAGCAACATTTTGCCAGGGGAGACTGTAATATTCCTAATTAGCCATGGCTAGTTGGAATATTCGATTTTGCTTAATTTTGCCTTCTATAGTTATTTATAAATAAAAAGGTGAGAAAAGGGGGACATAACTCACTTTTAGAATAAAGTTACTCCCAAGTAGCACAATGTTGTGACTTAAAATGGGGCCCAAAGGACCACGTAGAGAAGGGGCCCACGCAGAGACTTGGAGGGACTGCGTAGATGGTAAGGAGCACGTGGCAAGAGAGGGGCTACATTGGAAGAGGTGGGCCTTAGGGTGTAGAGAGGCCAACGCTATAAAGGAGAGAGGAGCCTTCTCATTTTGGCATTCGATTATGTGCATTTGAGCTAGTCACTTCGACTTAGAGCACGCTGGCTATTTAGCCTGTATGCAGCATTGTTTATTACATTGAGTGTCTCCGTTCGGAGATCTCACCCTTAGCCCCGTGGGACTTCGAGTGCCTAATCGGGCAAGGTAATTTTCAGCAGTCTTTTGCAGGAGGTTCGAATTTTGGAGTTGAGGAGCTGAGCATTTTGATGACTGCACAATCTTAAGAGAGGACGACGCAGTCTTTTCGGGTAGCAGTTCTGGATTGGGGTTTTGTGGAGGATTTGAGCTAGGAGATTGAGCAGGGGATTAGCCCTTGCATATTGGAGGATTTTGGCTGAGTTTCGGGCAGAATTTTGGAGGGTCCTGTTCAATGGTAGCGTAGAGGCTTTAGGGATTGCGTGGATCCTCAAGGGGGTGATTTTTAGGGGTCAGCCATTTTGGAAAAGCTTAATGGGCTTTTCTGGGTTTCTTGAGTAGAGGCTGATTCTAGAGTTTCAACATTTTCTGAGGAGGGAAACAGCCCCAAATCCTCACTTGATTCCATGGAGTAGCAACAGCACTGCAATTCTCCGGCAGCTTGGACGCAGTTCAGAGAGAGGCCATTCCTTTATCATTCTGGGTGTATTTCTTCACTTGCCTCGTGCAAGTCGAGGTGCTATCTTTCTGATCACCGCTTGTACTCATTCCATTACTCAGTATAATAAAATGGCTCAGCATTTCTCTCTGCATTTCTTGAGTATCTATCTATATCCCATGTTTACATTATTGTATGTTGCACTACTGTTATTTTTATCTCTTTGAGCTTCCCGGATACTATATCTCTTGTATGTTATTTGGTTGGAGTTGTTGGGGTTTGAGGGATATCCCTGAAACGAGATATTACAGTCCCCTTCTCTCATAGGAGAATATCCCCACAACTGAGCCAAGACCTAGGCTCTGATACCACTGTAATGTTCCTAAACAGGAATACAAGTGATATACAAGCATACAAACATTTCAGGAAACAAAAAAACGAAATAGACACTAAGCACCCATGGAATTGTTGGAAATAAGGAACTACTAAGCCATTTTATTACTTCTTGAAGAGAAAAAAACAATAGTAAATAGAATGGTGCACTTGGGCTTGTCTCAACGGACAACCATGACCAAACCCAGGTGAGCAATGGCTAAACCGAAGGTTGTTGTAACTGCTAAACCAATCTGCACTGCTCTGCCCAGAAAACTACTCTTTCTGCTGACTTCAAGGGGCTGGAATCACTACTTCCCGTGCTCAGAAAATTATGATATTCGAGCTCCTTACACCTTGGCCTAAATCCAGAAAAACCCACAAAGGAATTTGGATGGTTCAGAGATCTGAAATTCGACCCCCAAGGAGCCCAACTTTAGTTGCAACTACAAAACTCGACCTGCTCCGAAAATGCTGAGAATCCCTCCTACAGATCTCCTGACTCCCCAGATGAGCTTCTAGGTTGTAGCTCTTGCCCTCAAGACCAATGAATTTGCTGAACTGGCCCTCTACGCTATCTCCCAGACCTGGAATTCGAATTGCTGGGTTGTTGGCTTCTTTGGCTCCAAAACTCTCACTGAATGTTGGCCCAATGCTATCCTTCAGATTTCCTTGGTTCCTCTGGCAATTGGTTGATCCAAGGTGGCTCAATCTCCCTCTGCGTATTCTCACTGTGGCCCAGAAATTTGCATTTCCTGAGTGTGGTTGAATGACGGTGCTGTGGAGACTCCCCGAAACACCTGAAATGCTTGTGGAACTACCTTCCCAGCATGGGCACTCGAAGTCCCCCGAAGGCAAGGTTGAATCTCCAACTTGAGAGATTCATGGCTAAACAACCAGTTGACTCGGCTAAGCAGTTGAGAAAACAGTCATGTAAATTCGATATGCAAGGTTGCATGAATGATCCAAATGAGAGCCTCCTCCTCCTCTTGTCTTCGTGGGCCTTCCTTGCCTCATGTGGGCCCCTCCAATCAGCCTTTCGAATTCCCTCCCAGCCATTCGAATGGCCTAGTTTGAATTCCCATGTGGGTGGCCCCCACCTTCCACTAGCAATCTAATTAAGCCAAAATTTCTCCTAAGTCCCCAAGTCAAAACTGCTAGGTCCTTTTCCTTAGCCAAAAATGTGCAAAAATGTGTAAGAGATAACCTATTACAAATGTGTTTGAGAAGGGACACATGACACCTTTAGTGCACAATTTCTGAAGCAAACTCTGGCAATTTCGCTGAGCAAATGAGTTCTAGAAAGACCCAACTCGACCTCTCCAAAATTGGCACAACAATTTAACCTAGTTCCCTAGAAACGCACTTCAACTTCAGCTACAAGAGTATCACTTGGTTCTTGAGATCTGAAATAATTAATCAACTTGGCCTTCTTGGAGATTTATGAAACCCTGCAATAAACACAATGAAAGATCTGAAATAATCTTCCCAATGAGCTAACTAGGGTGCACTCGAAGTCCACCAAAAATAGCTTTGAGTTTCGCTTGAAACTCTTGAAACTCGCTTGAGCTTCTTTTCTATGTCAAGAGATAGATAGGGATAAAATGCCTTGCCATTGAGTTCCTCCTTTTATAATTCTATATGGAGCATCCCTCTAGTTTCTAGATCCTCCTTTTCCCTATTATTTTATTGATGGGGCCCAATTTCCACTAGGAGACTTTTCCCGCCATTTTGAATAAAATAATTTGTCTCATTTCTCAATAAAATATTAATTTGCCTCCATTTACCACTAAAATAATAATTTTCCTCCCTTCTCTAATAAAATATTATTTGCTGCCGTTCTCCATTAATATAATAATTTCCGCTTTCTCAACAAATTAATGTTTTCTCCCTTTTAATTTAATATTACCAAAAATTGGCTAAACTCCTAAGTGGATTTTGCACTCACAAAATTTGGGAACATTACAGTGAAGCACCTTAAAACCATTTTTAAGTTGCATTCCAGTGAGTCAGCATAGGCAGATTTCATACTAGGGGTATGTCAGGACATGCCCCTTTTATAAGTTTTCTTTTGTCCCAGGACACTGTCAAATCTAGTAGTTCAAAAATAATACATTCCAATAATGGATGGTCTAGCACAAAGTAAAGAAAAAACAATGTTCAAAAATATTCACCTTTTAAAAGTATTACTTGTGTATTAAAAGTGAAATTAAACTACTAACCTTTTCAGAACAGAGTTGATGTGTCAAATGCTTAGGCAGATGATATTTGTCACACTAATGTCTCTAAGGTAAAATTCAATTCTAGATCAAAATGACATTTGTATTGGATAATATCATATTTGATCTAGATATGTCTTCTGCAATTTCATCAGTAACCCTTTTTCCCACTCTTTTCAAATGAATACAAGTACATGACCTAACATTTTGCATATGTCCTATTCAATAGGCATTAGGTTGTTTTCATCTACAATATTTGATGAAGAACAGAGATGATCTTTGTAATTTCTATGGTACTTCTCTTTTAATCTAAAGACTAATTGTACAAAATAATATGTTATGCGATCCAATATACACGTTTTCCCTATGTTTTCAGATGAATACAAGTGGACGTTTTACAAGGTAGACTTTGTGTTCTTTTCATCTACAACAATAAATAAAAAAACAAAGCAAGGGAATAATGAAAATGATCTCTCTCAGTAACTTCGCTAGATACTTTGAAGTTCATGATGTGAGATACTCTCTACACATCTTCTAATATTTGACCTTTCACCCAACCATTCTTTGTAAGTACACAAAAGACAACAATTCAAATACCCACTAAAACCACATAAGTCAGTCAAGGATACTGTGAACTTGTTCAATTTGTACAGGAATAGGATAAGCCTGTAAGCAATAGTTTTTATCAGTCATCAAGCATCAAACATAGTAAATGTACAAACAAATATTTGAAAATATTTATTCACTTCATTTGAACTTACAGTGCTAATATTTCGTGTACAGTCAATATTTCTTCCCGACTCTATGAATCGCAACCAACCCATGACCAATCTGGAACAAACCTACGAAATCATTATGTGACATAGATATATCTAATAGGAAAAGCATGTCCCTCTATGCATAATAATGAGAATGTTTTTTAATCAATTAGTTGCAAATAGATCAATAGGAACAAGAGATTGTGCAGTTTCAAATCATCTAAAAGAGAAAAGAAAGGCATTCTTGTTACAAACCAGGTCCGTGCAAGGGTTTTGAGGCAATTTCTTATAGATATCAGGATAAAATTGTGTAATTAAATTTAATTATCAAATAAATTATCTTAGGTGGAAGCTTAACGTAGAAGGAAAAATCTGACAAAAAGAAGGAAGTTGACCCACAAATAGGATTTCTTTTTTCTAAATGATTTCATTAAAGTGACCTAAACAGAACACCATATTAATGTTTTTGCACATGTATCAATGTCGTTTATGTTAAAGTTTTGGGTTATTCTTGTTACCTCATGTTACCCACCAAAATGGGTAACCCCATATGATAAAACATTTTCTCCTATCTCGGATGGCCAGCGAGCCAACAACACTACTATAATGTCCCCAGTTAAATAAATTTTGCTAGGATGAGTTTCTATTTTTCACAATTGGGTGTTTGGAAATATTTTGGCATGTAAATTTAGGAAAAGTGGGTAGAGAGAGTTCCCACTTAATTTTTGGAGAGATGGAGGCCACCAACATTGGAGAAAAGGAAAGATTAAATTGGTAGTGAGATGTGGGGCCACCCAAAAAGGGGAATTTGAATCCCTTAGGAAAATCGAGCTAGGGAGAAGCAAGTTGAATTGGTGGGACCCACAATGGGAGAAAGGGGGCGGGCAAGATAAATAGGAGGCGACATCATTTTAGGGGCTTTTGACAAATTCAATTTTTTAATTAGAGTACTCTTGAGATGCTTAGCCAAGACTACCAATGCTTCTTAGCACAAAGAGATTTTCGGGCGGAAATCTCAACTCTTTTTTCGGTGGACTTACAATGCCACCCTAGGAGAAAATTTTAGAGCTTATTGGAGAGGAGATTGTGGGTTATTTCCAGCCATACTTCAGCCAGTCTGAACTTCCAGGAGGATGAAGTGGCAGAAATCGATTTGCTTGGTTGAGGGGTCTTCAAGGGAAAATTCAACTGAAGAATTTAGGAGAAAGTCCCTTGATATTGGACCATATTTTGTGGAGAGTTTCAGGGCTGGAAATTGTTGCTCTGGCGAGAAGCAAATTCAACAATCTAAGGGCCTGCGCAGTCTTTTGTTGGGCAAAAGTTCGTGGAATTGCTGCTAGCCGAGTTGTGCAAGGTTAAGGGATTTCCCTCTTACCTTCTAGGAGTAATTTGTAGGGAATTTTACAGCAATTCAAGGGTGGAAACAAGGCCAAATTTGCAGCAATAGCTTGAGGGGGACGCAGAACCAGTAGAGGAGGGTGTAGCACCAAATTTGGGTAATTTCCGTAGATCTAAATCAGCCCAAAACGTTTCTGGGTTTTGTTGGACTAGCATCCAGGAGTCTGCTCCTAATTCTACAGAATTTTTGGAGGATTTTTGGTGCCCAAAAATAGCAAAGTTATTTGGCAACTAATTGGGAGGAGCAAGCTTAAATTTGGGGTCCTGGGTGGTCGGTAAATTTTGCCCAAACCCTTTATGGGTTTTTATGGGTTCGCTGAGAGGAGTCCAGGGTTAATTTTGCAGAATTTTATAGGCAGTATTTCTAGCATAAATTAGTGTTCTAGTCAGTAGCCAACAACATAAATTATTGGAGAAGGGCATAGTTAACTCTAGGACCATTTCCACCACTTGGCTCCATGACATATTGATGGGTTTGGTTGGGCTTATTGAGGAGAGGTGCCAGCTAAAATTTCAGAATGTTTTGAGTACATTTGAGGCATGTTCATCCATTTCCCTTCAACAGCAACGTCTAGACTTTCCAGGGCAGCATAGAGAGAATTCCTGGGTTGAGTCATCGTAGCTTGTGGGCATCTTACTCCCACCTAGGTTTGTCATTTTTTGCTATAGCAAGCTCAAGTGCCATTGTTCCACTCATTTTGTATTCAATTTTATCTAGAATTAATAAAATGACTCAACTTCCAGTTATTTTTCCCTGTGCAAAACTGTAAGTTTGTGGATGTGTGTTAAATTTACTTCTTGTTCATAGTGCATGCTTCTGGTTAGTGTTAATATTTCCATTTACGAATAATACACCTACATATTTGCTAATTGATGATGATATGTCGATTCCTCTATGTTGAAAACTGTGCAACAAGAAATGCTAAATTTAGAAATTGCTAAAAATAGAACTGCTAAAACTAGCACTTCTAAAAATAGCAGTTTGGCCAATGAGCATTTTGATCACCTTGGGTGAGAGGTGAAACTGCTAAAAATAGCATTTCTGGGTCCCTTCCTATTTATAGCAGTCCCTGGTCTATCTATAGGAAGTAAATTCGAATTTGGTCTTACCAACAGTTTGGAATATTAATTAATTAATTCTCCATGAGTTAATTAGTTAAGGAAAAGCAAACTTGAAGTCTTTGTGAGAACATGCAATTATTTCTCCACTAATTGGGAATGTGTCCTTGATTTGCTCCACTGATTGAGGAATTAAGGATGAGTTCTATATTGAGAGGATCAGTCGACTTAGTTTAACTTAGTCAAGTTCAGTTAGATTAATTTAACAAGTTGGTAAATTAATGAGATACAGCTTGGTGATGCTTGCATGCATGTGACAACTGTTATTTTCAGATAACTGTGTATTCACTCATGGATAACGGATGCATGTCAGTTCTGTCAGAGACCCAGTTGAGATCAGAGAAGGGACAGTGTACTATCAGTTGGATGAATATTTTTCCTATAAAGGAAGCTCATCCATGATGAGGATTTATCTCCTTCAGGTTTGTGCAGTTATTTCAGAGGTCAGTGTTGTGTGTGAAGTGAGAATCACACAGGTTGCAGCTAGAAGACCCAGGAAAAACTGTCCATAGAAATAGGAGGCTTGGAGGGCGGAGGAGAAGGTTTGTGAGAAGCCTTTGATTGTCTATGAGCAGCAGAGGGATTGTACTAAGAGCTGGATAGCTTCCGAGCGAAGGCTTTGTGTAATCCGGACATATTTCCACTTGTATGGTAATACAAAGATGGGGTTTTAGGCTAGTTCTTTCCCCAGGTTATATCTTCTGTGTTATGTGTGTTTGATTTCTCCATATTAGTTATATGTGTTCTTATTGATCTTGCTCAATTCGATTAAGCTTCTGCTAAATTGGTTGTAGGAGTAGATCAAGTATTTTGCTTTAGTATATTGCATTATTAGATGATCTACAGGTAAAAAATTCTACATGGTATCAGAGCACAGGTGATCAAGGAAGAATAGTATACTAAGAGGAGATTTCAAAGTTTTGAGTTTTGGGCCGAGAGTTTGCAAAGCAGATCTGAAAATTTATGTACAAAATTTTCAGAAACAAATAGTAGATTTGGATTCCTTGCGGAAAAATACCCAAATTCAAAAAAAAAAAAAAAAAACGGTTGAATCAGAGTTTGGATGAGGGAAATATCGCTGATTTAAAATCATCTCTTTTTCCAAAATAATTCTTGATGGCGGGAAATATGAAACAGATTAGTGTGCTAGCCAAGAACCTGTATGCACTTGAGGTACAAGATGCATGCAAAGCCTTGAGCAGCAAGACAAAGGTTAGATACTTGGTGGTTGAAAGGGAAAGTATATTACCTCTCAACATGCAGCGACAAAAGAAGTCTCAGACAATTGTGGATGAGCCACAATTGGTGCAGCAGCTTCAGGAGGTTGTGGAGTAGCCACAATAGGGGAAGCTGAGTGGAGATCGAGGAGAGACATCTACTCATGCAGAGACCTCCAGTAGTAGGGAACTTCAAGCCAGGTGGGCAGAGGGATCACATGCAGCCATACCTCCAAGTAGGAGGTGGGGCGATATAGAGTGATTGTCCCAAGGAGGAGGGGCAGGATCCTTGAGGTACCCAACCTCTTGGATGAGACCTTGCTACGAGAGCCCCGATGTGGAGTAGCAGGAACTGACTAATTGGGTAGAAACAGATGCAGATGGAGTGGTAGAAAGAGCTACAGTGTAGGGAATCCCAGGACAGCGCAGAGCATGCAAACTGCAGCAGTGCGAGAGGCACAAGTGTGTTGCACAGTGCAGGGTAGCACAGAGAAGGATGCAATGGTGCGAGATGCATGGAGATGTCGTAGTAGCGCAGAGATCAGAGAGGGAGCACTTGTCAACAGCAGGTAGAGCTTCAGCATCAGAGTATGTTTCTAGCTCAACAGAATGGTCAGTTGGGAGTTTTTTGTTCCGAGTGTTGTTAGAGCAACCGCACTTGGTAGATGTGTTGCATGCAGAACATTCCAGAGTTACAGGATCAGGATCGAGAGGAAGTCTTTCTTATTGAGAGGGAGTGTTGAAAAGTGTGCAACAAGAAATGCTAAATTTAGAAATTGTTAAAAATAGAACTGCTAAAAATAGCACTTCTAAAAATAGCAATTTGGCCAATGAGCATTTTGGCCACCTTGGGTGAGAGGTGAAACTGCTAAAAATAGCATTTTTGGGTCCCTTCCTATTTATAGCAGTCCCTGGTCTATCTATAGGAAGTAAATTCGAATTTGTTCTTACCAACAGTTTGGAATATTAATTAATTAATTCTCCATGAGTTAATTAGTTAAGGAAAAGCAAACTTGAAGTCTTTGTGAGAACATGCAATTATTTCT
>APFE031189352.1:137823-172422 GCA_000404065.3 Pinus taeda
TTTTTCCTATAAAGGAAGCTCATCCATGATGAGGATTTATCTCCTTCAGGTTTGTGTAGTTATTTCAGAGGTCAGTGTTGTGTGTGAGGTGAGAATCACACAGGTTGCAACTGGAGGACCCAAGAAAAATTGTTCATAGAAATAGGAGGCTTGGAGGGCAGAGGAGAAGGTTTGTGAGAAGCCTTTGATTGTCTATGAGTAGTAAAGAGATTGTACTGAGAGCTGGATAGCTTCCAAGCTAAGGCTTTGTGTAATTCGGACATATTTCCACTTGTATGCTAATACAGAGATGGGGTTTTAGGCTGGTGCTTTCCCCTAGTTATATCTTTTGTGTTATGTGTGTTTGATTTCTCCATATTCATTATATGTATTCTTATTGATCTTGCTCAATTCGATTAAGCTTCCGCTAAATTGGTTGTAGAAGTAGATCAAGTATTTTGCTTTAGTATATTGCATTATTAGGTGATCTACAGGTAAAAAATTCTACATGGTATCAGAGCTAGCTGATTTGTAGAAAAATTCTACACTCTACCATCTGCACTAGTCATTTACCTCTCACCATCTGGCATTCCTCTCAGATAAAGGTGGGCTACCACTCAACAGGTACTTTGATTATTTTCCAATTGAGTCTTGTTATGGGCATTTAGTATGGATAAAGGGGTGATCTAGATGATTGATCAATCTTGACTGTAAACTTGTCCTCTCACCTTGCCAGCAGAGGCTAAACTTCAGCAGCTAGCCCTAGTCCAATGGGACCTCCCTAAAGCTTTGGGGTTATAGGAAGGACACTACCTAGAAGACCTAGATTGAAATAGTGTGTTAATTCCCCTTTACCATACTTAACATTTTTCGTATCACATCATTAACCTTTGATATCATTTCCATTCTTTGGGTTAACTGTCATTGGTTCATTGGGATTTGGCATTCTCTTATCCACGTCCTTGAGTAGGGCCGGAAAACAATGCCCTGGAGGTTGATGCACCTAAAAGAATCTAAAAGCATAAGATGGCCACAATAAAAGGAAAAGAAAGGTTAAAATGTGAAAGATGGCAAGGACATAAGTTAGCACCGTGCACGTGGAAAAAAGCATAGCATGAGCTCTACCCTCCTCATTAGCCTTCACCCAGTTCTTGAGCATTTGATGCTCCATATATCAAAAGGAACCCTTGGATGTCCCAACCCTGATGAGAGATACATTGCCTCATCTCAAAGGGTAAAATAAATGCAATAGCATAAAAAGCAAGCTTTGATCCTCGAACTATGCACCAAAATACAAAGCATTATCAAAAATAAGTAAAAGGCACACCAAAGGGGTGGAAAACGCAGACCGAGCAAGGTCACTCATGCCTCGATGATTGTTACCTACATTACATCTATATACTCATGATGTGGACTCCCATTAGCTAGTCTCCTGACCATGGCACTTGGGCATGAAATCCTTCCCTTCCATTGTCACTTACTTAAACTAACACCTATTGATTGAAGGGTTGACCTTGGAAATGCCACCTCCACTTGGGGGTTGGAAGCACCTAATAGGGTAACTATTTAGCCACCCCTATAAAGTTAGGGAACACTTTTACAAGACATGGTCTAGTTAAATATTTGAAGGTGATCTTGATTTGAAGTATTAATATGCCCTTAACACCTACGTATGGTCCACTTAGATGCATTTATGGTCTTAGTCTCAAATGAGTGGTTTCTTTCACTTGAATTTGAGTTGGTTTTTCCAGATGGTCCATGTTGGTTTTGCCAGATGGTCCATGTTGATTTCTGGTAGCATCGGATGTGTTCTAGGTCTCAAATTTTGCAGGGAGGCTTGGGCACATGTATTCCAAAGAACCCAGAAACCATTTTGAGAAATTCCACCCAGCAACTGTTTTATTAAAATAATTAATTATTTTTAAAGGGACCCTAAGTCTAAACTTAGGAAAATAAATTAATTAAAGGGTATTAATATAAACTATGGGTGTAACTTCTAGAAGAAGACGAGGATCAAGCAGAAATGATCTTAGCCATTGATTAACTTCTAATCTTGGTCGTTGAATGTCAACGAGGTAATTATTTAAGGAGGCTTGAGGGTCACTTGGAAACACAGAGAGTTCAAAAGATTGATTTTCTAAAGCAGAGCAACTGCCAGGAGAAATTTGATAGTGAATTGTTGCAGAGAGGAGCAGAGAGAGTTTTGGTTGGAGGATCTTCTCCGGAGCCAAGACTACTCAGTAGAGGGGCAGAAAGACACACAGAGAGCAGAGAGGGTATCGCAGAGCCAAGAAGGGCTCATGCAGAGCAGCGCAACAACTTCTAGCGCAAAGGCCCGATTTTGTTGGAGGAGTTGTCGTTTCTATGTCGAGAGGGCTGGAAAAGGATCTTAGAGGTAGATCAATTCTTAGTTGGGTCGACACTGTGACTTAGAGATTGACACAAGGGAAGTGCAAAAGTAGTCAGGGAACTCGCAGTTCAGCTGCCGGATCAACCGAGATCAGCAGTGTTGAGTGAGGTAATCTCACCAGTCTTTCATGCTAAGTGATTTTCTCTGTAACTGGATTGTCGGGAGGGCATCCAAAGTTGTATTCAGAATACTTCTACATAATAATAAAAACCCTCAGATCTGTTGCACCGGTTTTCCCGCATTGGGTCTTTTCGGGGACATTTGTCCAAAAAATATTGTCACTGTAATATCCCTTTTCAGGGATATCCCTCAAACACAAGCAAACTCCAACCAGAGATGGATTGGGAGGGCGTTTACTAGATATGTTGCCTCTGAAAAGAGGACGAGATCTGGAGGCTACCTGGCCCTTTCTAGACTTTGTCTAAGAGTATAGGAGAAAAACACACAAGTGATATAGTAGTCAGGAAGCTCAAGAGATAAAAATAACAGTAGTGTAACATACAATAATGTATACATGGAATATAAGTAGATACTTAAGAAATGCAAAGAGAAATGCTAAGCCATTTTATTATACTGAGTAATGGAAAGAGTACAGGAGGTGATCAGAAAGATAGCACCTCGACTTACACAAGGCAAGTGAAGAAATACACTCAGAATGGTAAGGAAATGGCCTCTCTCTAAATTGCGTCTAAGCTGCCGGAGAACTGCTGTGCTGCTGCTACTGTTGGAATCAAGTGAGGATTTGGGGTTGTTCCCCTGCTCAGAAAATGCTGAAACTCTGGAATCAGCCTCTGCTCAATAGACCCAGAAAATCCCAGAAAGCTTTTCTAAAATAGCTAACCCCCGAAAATCACCCCATTGAGGATCTACGCTATCCCTCAAGGCTCTGCGCTGCCACTAAAGAGAATCCTCCAAAACTCTGCCCGAGACTCTGCCAAAATCCTCCAATATGCAAGGGTTGATCCCTTGCTCAATCTCCAAGCTCAAATCCTCCACATAAACCCAATCCGGAGCTCCTACCAAAAGAGACTGCGTCCTCCTCTCTCGAGACTGCATAGTCATCAAAATGCTCAGTTCTTCCTCAACTCCAAAGATCAATCCTCTTGCAAAAGACTGATGAAACTACCTTGCCCGAGCAAGCACTCGAAGTCCCCCAGGGCTAAGGGTGAGGTCTCCAAACGGAGACACTCGATGCACTAAATAGTGTTGCAGACAGGCTAAACAGCCAGTGTGCTCTAAGTCGAAGTGACTAGCTAAAATGCAACATAATCGAATGCCAAAATGAGGAGGCTCCTCTCTCCTTTATAGCATTGGCCTCTCTCAAAATCCTAAGGCCCACCTCCTTCTCTCAAAACCCTAAGGCCCACCTCCTCCAACATAGCCTCTCTCTTGCCACGTGCTCCTCTCCATCTGCGCAGTCCCTCCAAGTGTCTACGTGGGCCCCCTTCTCTACGTGGTCCTTTGGCCCCCTTGGCTCCCCTTTTAAGTTACAATGTTGTGCTACTAAGGAGTGACTTTATTCAAAAAGTAAGTTATGTCCCCCTTTCCTCACCTTTTTATTTAAAAATAACTATAGAAGGCAAAATTGAGCAAAATCAAATATTCCAATTAGCCATGGCTAATTAGGAATATTACAATCACTTGTTTATCTTTCTCTATTGTTATGTTCTTGTTTTGGGAAAATTAATTAATTAAGTGAAGACTGCACTTGCATTAGCTTCAATATTTGTTGTAGGAAACTATAAATAATTTGTTTCAGTAATTAACAGATAGAAGAAGTTTAATCAGTTGTTGCAGTAGTTGATTTGGGTGGGATTCTCGAATTTTCACAGTCCAAAGCAGCAGAGGCCTTGAGGGCACCTACTCCACATGAAGCCCAGGCCATACATTATGTCTTCAAAGTGAATGATGACTTAGCAGATGCAACATTTCCCACTTTTGGCAAAGGATTGGTCCTTTTGATGACTTGAGCAATTGATATACATCCCAGAGCACCCCCAAAAGCCAGAACATTGAGCTTCTCTTGCTTATCATGGATGATTCTTAATAATGGATAATGTACTAGTGGACCTAGCATGTCCCCAGGATGACCTTGACACTACTTGATGGGCATGCCACGATCCAGGGCCCAGATGACAATTGTCATCCTTAGGATGATTGAGGAGGGCTTGTTGCACCTTATGGAGCCGCAACACTGGAGAGAGAAGGAACCACATTGTCTACCTGGCATCCATGCAGATGACGTGTGGCACCCAAAGCTAGATTTTTCCCTTGGAGCTGCTTTGAGGCTTGATTTGAGTATTTTCCTCAAATGGAGGATGATCATCAAAATCTAGCAATTTGCATGGTTAAAAGTGCTTTCCTAGGGCTAACGTCATCAACCATAGGCAATTATAGGGCTTAAGCTTCAACTTACGGTCATTTTAAGGTATGCCTCTCCATTTGTTGATTATATCTTCCAAACAAGCCTTTTCTCCTTTGCTTGTATGCCTAGATATGCCATTGTTGAACTACATCTTGAAACCTTAGGCTATAACCTTATCTCATAGGTATGTTGTTCCTTATTACAAAGAATTGTGCCTTGTACCTAGTGTGAAGTACCTTGATCCTATCAACATAAAATACCCTTCGGTGACCTTATATTGGAAAGCCTCCTCCTGAGTTCTCTCACAAGGCATGCTAGATTTTGAGGCAACAACCCTCATATTGCATGAGGATCACACGTGTGATTTTCATTACACATTACAAGGATTTGCGATATGGTAAGTTCATGAGATGCGGCTTGAGTACTTTGAAGCTTGCATATGAAAAGACTCATTTCTCCTTTGTCATGGATTGCCATGGTTCCTCTATTGGTGTTTTCTTCGTGGTTGCATATCTTTGGATGATGGATCAACATTGTAATGTCCCCATTTCCAGTTTCCTCTATAGTTTAGCCAAGATGGATTTCAAGGGTATGTGATAGCTAGGCCATAGGAGCAGGATTACATCATCAAAGGAACCAGAGGGGTTTTGAGGGGTTCTATGGGATCCGACGATGTTTGCTTGGCATATTCCATCATTAGGTATAGTTCCGCACAATTTGCTTTTGGTTCCATTGCATTTTGGTAATTCCCATAAAACAAGGTTATTATTGAGCCCAACTTAATTAATTACGCTTGGGAGTGCAGTTTCGGGAGGAATATTTGATGGAACACCTTAGTATGATAACTCATTGGAACCGGAACAAGAATATCTACGGGATCGTATGATTAGAAGTGTTTTCCAATGTCCAAAGAAAATATGGTGGGCGATTTACCATTTTTCCATATTTAAATAACGTTAATGAGTCACTTAATTAAATAAAAGAAGGGAAAAATGATTAATTGAAGGAAAAAGGCCAAAAGTGACTTAAGTGAAAAATAAAATAAAAATAAAAGTCACTTAGATGAAGTCAAGGAGGAGCTTCTAGAATAATAATAAAATAATAAAATAAAATGCTTCTATAAGATTGGAGATCTATCTATTGGGCTTCTAAAAGGAGGAGGAGATCATTTGAAGATATCTTGGATTTGTGTATTTGTATTTGTTGAGGGTTGGAGAACCGATTTCTCTACTTCAGTAGCACCAGGACGGAAACCCTTCAGTGATTTGGTGACAATAGAAGAAAACCCACCTCATCCCTTGGTGAATTCATTCAAACAAACAAATTATCACATAAGCCTCTAAATGTATTTCTTTAAAATCAATAAGAGGTGAGTAATAAATACCCTCACCAAGTATACGAGATTTTTTTTAGTTAACTCTTAGATAAGTGGTTGTCTATTGGCATGGTTCTTTCTATTCTATAGTTTTGGACCTATCAGATTGTCATGTTCCTTTCTGAGAACAAATGACAAGAAGCAATTAATTTAATTATTTCATATCATGTCTAAGGTAACATTAAGTAATTAAATTAAAAATTGATTATTAAGAGACTTAATTAGTTAAGGAATAAAACCTTATAAGGTCCCTTTATTAAAAAAAGGAAATAAAAAGGACTTGTGGTATTCGGATGATCCATGGTAATTTCCCACACTATTCTGATAGCCCATGACATTAAAAAGAAGACTGGAGCTCACTCTTGGATAGATTGTATGATGAATTGGTTGATGATTTTGATAATTGATCTGAGAGATCTTGAAGGTTGAAGGTAAGGGTGTGAACTCGTGTAAGTAGGGTAGTTTCAGTGGTGCGAAATCCACCTTAGCTGATCCGACTAGATTGGTTTCGATTTTAAAACAATACACCCTAGTCAGTCATCTAAGAGAGATCAAATCAAATCAAATCTCTCATCGTGCTTCAAAATTGGAGGAAAGTGGAGGAGTCACCCAGGCTTCTCAATAGTGCTAACAAGGAGATCGAGAGGAGAGATCAACTAGATCTCTCACTAGGGCTTAAAATTAAGGGAGTATCTCTTAGATCCTTCGCTTGTAGGACAATACTTGTGAAACAAAGTAGATATTGTGGATGTTAGTTTTTGTAGTATCAGAGGTGTTGTAGTCTTGAAACATTGTGGATAGGATAAAACATAGGAATTGTCCATAACCCATAAATCATTTTTAGAGATTCCACATAGAAGTGTCTCAATTAGATTATTAGCCTATTTTTTCATATTTCCTAAGTCTACACTTAGGAAAATCGCAGCCATCAATTATGTTTTAATCTTGGTTGTTGGAGTCCCAACTTGAGATTATTATAAGAGATCGATGGGTAGATGGAGGATACACTAATGCAGATACTTAGTTGCCCAAGTAGTTCAATTTTCCTAGTAGTAGAGATTCAACAGAGAAGATTGAGCCACAGGGTGAGTAGCAGGTGGCAGAGGAGGCCAACAAAATTTATGGAGAAAGTCTTCCAGTTCTAGAACAACCAGTGAGAGGGAGTGCGAAATTCCCAGAGCGTCTATGCAAGGATTGCACAGGCATAGCAGTAGAATAGTTTGATCTAGCTGGAGGAGCTAGTGATTCAGCAACCGGAGGCTGGGATTTTGGTCAGATGAGCCAGTGAGTTAGTTCCAGAGCTAGAGAAAGATAGAGATGTGGATTTCAGATTTTTCCAGAGGCAGCTACAATAGAGCCTGTGCAAGCTCTACACAAAGGTTGACATAGGAGGATTTGCGCGTGGTTGGGGAGGCAGATCTGGGGACATAAATCAGCAGTGTGGTGAGGAAAAATCCTCACAATAATTTTTCTAGTATTCCTCTCTGATTGGATTATTAGTAGAGCATCCAAATTATTTTACTCAATTTTTTGTTGTTGCATAATAAAATAAACCCTCATACTAATGAACCGATTTTCCCACATTGGGTTTTTCTGGGGACTTTTGTCCAAAATAACAATGTCAATTTTATGTTTGTGCTAGCATATTTCTGAGTTCCTATTTTTGCTTCCGCGGTATTTTATTTGGTGAAGAAATTGCAGTGTGAATATTTCAATATTTTGTAGTAAACAAAATAAATTGCATAATTAATTTTTCAATTAGGAGAAATATTTCCAATTGCTGCATTTCAAGGAATTTGCACATGGTATCAGAGCATATTTTATAGACAATGGCTCAGAATCGAAGGGAGAAAATTTCATTGTTCAGAGGGAGCAGTAGGACGAAATTTTCAGGGGCTGCATAGAGCCTAAGCCAGACAGTGTGAATTGCTTGGAGAAGTTCACTTTTTCAGTACAGGTTAACAGAAAATTTAGGCTTTCCAATTAAGCGATTCCAACAAGCAGAGGGAGCAGCAGCTCAATATTTTCACAAAGCAGATTTCTTGTCTACACACAGAGGGTTTGCAACAGTTTGATAGAGCACATTGAGTGCCAAAAGGAAGAGA
This sequence comes from Pinus taeda, assembly GCA_000404065.3. Lineage (NCBI taxonomy): Eukaryota > Viridiplantae > Streptophyta > Pinopsida > Pinales > Pinaceae > Pinus > Pinus taeda. Next base: position 146,058 of record APFE031189352.1, read on the forward strand.
AATAAACACACTGAAGTATACCTAGAATTCTCCAGTATGATGTCATGTCCCTTCCCAAATACATTTGTAATAGGTTTATCTCTACACAATATTGCACATTTTTTCCAAGGAAAAGGACCCAGTAGTTTCAACTTAGGGACTTAGGAGAAATTTTGGCCCAATTAGATTGCTAGTGGAAGGTGGGGACCACCCAAGTGGGAATTCAAACTAGGCCATTTGAATATCTTAGAGGGAATTCGAATAGCTGATTGGAGGGGCCCACATGAGGCAAAGGAAATCCCACGAAGTCATAAGGAGGAGGCTCTCACTTGGTCATTCATTCATCCTTGTGCATCGAATTTACTTGTTTGTTTGCTCGAGTTGCTTAGCTGAGTCAACTGGTTGTTCAGCCACGAGTCTCTCAAGTGGGAGATTCAACCTTACCTTCGGGGTACTTCGAGTGCCACCCTATGAAGGAAATTACACAACATTTTTAGGAGTTCCGGGAAGTATCTACAACACAGACACTCAACTATCTTCAAGGAGTGCATATTTCTGAGCCAACAACAAGAACATGCACAGGGAGATAGAGCCACCTTGGGTTGGCCATTAGTCAGAGGAGCCAAGGAACCTTAAGGACCTTATTGGGCCAGCATTCAGAAGGTTTTTTGGGGTCAGCTAAGCCAACAACCCAACAGTTTAAATTCCAGGCTTGGAGGACAGCGCATAGGGCCAGTTTAGCAATTTTGTTGGTCTTGAGGGGAAGAGCTACAATCCAGAAACTCATCTGAGAAGCAAGGATATTTGTAGGAGGGATCATCTCAGAGTTTTGGGGCACTTTTTAGGAGGATTTACAGCCTCATTCTAGCAGGCCGAGTTTTGCAGTTGCAGATGAGGTTAGGCTCTTTGAGGGTCGAATTTCAGAAGTTTGAACCAACTCAAACCCTTCTTGGGTTTTTTCTGGTTTTAGGCCAAGAAGCAAGGAGCTGAGATCTCATAATTTTCTAAGCATAGGAAGTAGTGATTCCAGCCCTACGAAGTCAACAGACAGTGCGGTTTCTGGTCAGCACTATTCAGTTTGGTGCAACAGTTAAGGCAGCCTTCAGTTCAGCATTTGGTCACCTAGGTTTTGTCATGCTTGTCCATCGAGACAAGCCAAGGTACACCATTCTATTTTGCTATTGTATTTTCCCTTGAAGAAGTAATAAAATGGCTAAGCATTTCTCTATTTCCAACGTTTTCATGGGTGCTTGATGTCTATTTCATTTTTCTGATTGCTAAATTGTTTGCATGCTTTGAATATCACTTATATTCCTGTTTGGGAACATTATAATGGTATTAGAGCCTAGGTCTTGCCTCAGTTGTGGGTATTTTCTCCTATGAGAGAAGGGGACCAGCAGAACATCACATACAGAAGGCAGAGGTACCAAAGCAGAGAAAGCTGGAAATCACTCTAGACACGGAGGACAGTGGGAAAGCAGTGGTAGCAGAGGAGGATATGGCGGAACCCAAGAGCAGGGAGGAGATGGCTTTTGACAACCTCTTGAAGGCTTTGAATGATTTAGCGAAGGGCCAGAAAGAGACGTTGGAGGAAATAAAAATGCAGAACAGAGAGAGAACCACCCCTAGAGGATTTTTATTTGGGGAAACTTTTGGAGCCTCTGAACAATTCGATCACCCTTCACCGGCAACAAAGCCCCCATGGGTCAGTTAGCCAACTCAAGCCACACTGCCCTCTTCAGTACCTATGGCACAGATCGAACCAGTAGGGGGTGAAGACCCCACACAGATGGGAGCACTTTAGAGAGTGGCAATCTATGGGTGCAGACTTCAGGGAAGCACTCTCTTTCAAATATTTCTGCAAGCTCAAGCAGAATGAGAAGAGCAAGGGCTATGGAGGACAGGGAAGGTAGAGCTATGAGTTGCAAAGGACCATAGGGAGGATGTACTTCCCTACCTTCGATGGCACTGCCAAGTGCACTGCTAGGGCTTGGGTTGAGAAGATGGACACCTATTTCCAGCTCAACTAAATGACAAAGCTGGAAGCCATCAAGATGGCCACATTGCACATGGAGGGGGAAGCCCATGACTATTGGTTTCATGGTTTGGCCACCCTGGGGCATGCCAATGTGGCTTCTTATGAGGATTTCACCAGGAGGGTGGTGGAACGCTTTGACCAGAGGGATCTAGAGGCCCATTTCAAGGAGCTAACCCAATTGCACCAGATAGGCAACCCAGAGCAGTATATTTTGTAGTTTCTGCAAGTTTCAATGATGGTCCAGGACCTAACGGAGGCTCGGAGGGTATATACTTTCACTGAGGGTTTACTTGAGCCCTTCCGTGGACTGGTGAAGTCACGCAAACCCTCCACGCTGCAAGAGGTAGTTATGTGCACCAGAGGTCTACAGGGGGCCATCCCCAAGACCAAAGTGCCTTTTCCTGCATGGTCCCCTTTCCCACAAAAGGGGCAGGACATTAGACCCCCACCTCAGAGAACCACCCAGGGACGGGGGCCGCTGGATGATGAGACAAGGAAGGACCTCAGGGGGACCACCACCACCACCTCCACAAGAAGGGGTATCCTTTGCCCCATCCCGAGGAGTCCTTGCTTCTTTATGCGAGGTCCCCAAATTCTTGACATAAAGGAAGAGAGGCACTATACAAGGACAGCGGGTGTTGGTCTCAATTAACAGTGGGGCTACCCACAACTTCACAAATGCCCAGTTGGTTCAGAGGAGGGGCCTCACAATCACTGAGTTTGAGGGCTTTTCAATCCTAGTACCAGCTAACCGTACCATGCAGCGCACTTGGTATATGCTTGCTTTGACAGTAGTTATGGGGAACTACTCGATGACGGACCACTTCTTTGTGGTCAATGAGATAGACACCAATGTGGTGATGGGTGTCTAGTGGTTGTACTCCCTTGGGCGAGTCACTGCTGATTGGAAGAAACGAGAGATGAGTCCACTGGGCTAGATGGCAAGTCAGCAGTCCTCAGAGTCATGCATTCATATCCACCCAGACAGTTTCTGTGCATAGGATGGAGGCAGATCTGCGACATCGGGACATAGCCTGGGCAGTGGATCTGATGTTTTCAGAGGTTGGAGGACAGATCCAAACACCACCTCTAGACATACAAGCCTTGTTGGACAAGTACGCAGTGGTGTTTGGGGATATTCCACCAGGGAAGCCACTAGACAGCGGATTCAAGCACACCATTGAGTTGGAGCCAGGTGTGCATGCGGTGATCACTACTCCTTATGGGCATCCTAAGGCCTATAAGGATGAGACTGAGAGGGCCATCAAAGAGTTGTTGGCATTGGGCCATATCAGGCCAAGTTCCAATCCCTTCGCTTCTTTAGTAGTGTTGGTGAAGAAGAAAGATGGAAACTTGCGCATGTGCATTAACTATCAGTCCCTCAAGCGGAAAACACTGAAGAACCGGTACCCCAACCCCTGCATAAATGAGTTGATGGATGAGCTTAGAGGAGCCAAGTACTTCTCTAAGATAGCTCTGCGTTCGGGGTACCACCAGATTAGGGTGAGGGATCAGGACATGCCCAAGACAAATTTTCAGTGCCATTATGGGCACTTTGAGTTCCTGGTCATGCCATTTGGGTTGACCAATGCTCTGACCTCCTTCCAGTTGTGTATGAACCATGTCTTCCGGAGGTAGTTGAGGAGATTTGTGGTGGTTTTCTTCAACGATATTTTGATTTATAGCAGGACTTGGGAGGAGCATCTCCAACACTTGGAGGAGGTGTTGTGTATTTTGGAGGAGCAACAGTTTTATGCCAAACTGTCCAAGTGCGAGTTTGGCCTAACAGAGATGCTCTACTTAGGGCATATCATTGGTGGAGATGGGGTGAAGGTCCATGAGGAGAAGATACGAGCTATCCATGATTGGTCAATACCCAAATATGTGATAGCGCTGAGGGGTTTCTTAGGTATCTGCACTTATTACCAGAAGTTTGTCAAGGGATTTTCACAGTTGGCAGCACCGCTGACAGATTTGACCAAGAGAGGGGCTTTCACATGGACTGATGGTGCATAGGCAGCCTTTGATCGCCTCAAGGAGGTGATGAGCAATTGTCTAGTTTTAGCACTTCTGGATTTTTTCCAGCCCTTCACCGTGGAGTGTGATGCATCTGGGGAGGGAGTTTGAGCAGTTCTATCATAGGGTGGGCACCCAATTGCCTTTGAGAGTCGAAAGCTCTTACCACATGAACGGTCATATTCTATATATGAAAAAGCGATGCTGGCCTTCATGCATGCATTGGCCAAATTCTGACAGTATTTGGTGGGCAACAGGTTTCAAGTGAAGACTGATCACAACAGTCTTCGTCACTTCATGGGGCAGCAAAGCCTCAACAACAGGCAACAGAGATGGGTCAGCAAGGTGCAGGCTTAAGAATTCGATATAGAGTATGTGCGAGGAAAACACAATGTGGTGGTCGATGCTCTATCATAGAGACTCGCATGTCTGTCACTCATGAGCATCTGCTATGATTGGAAGGCCCAACTATTAGTGGAGTACTCCAAGGACAGGAGGGGATGCAAGATTCTGGAGGGTACCCACCTAGATGAGTGCTACCGAGTGATGGACGAGGTCATCTACTACAAGGGGCACATATTTTTGGTGCCCAACTCGCAGTTGAGGGAAAGAGTGCTCCAGTTAGCACATGACTCACCATTGTCAGGGCATCAGGGGTTCCAAAAAACATACATGGCAATCAGGGAGAGATTCACATGGAAAGGCCTCAAGGGGGACGTGTTGAAGCACGTATAAGAGTGTGAGGCATGTCAAAGGAACAAGGGGGAGTTGATTCACCCTACAAGATTGTTACAGCTGCTTCCCATGCCTGAGGGGAAATGGGAAAGTATATCCATTGATTTCATCAAGGGGCTCCCCACAATGCAGGGCAAGGACTGCATTTATGTAGTGGTCGACCAATTGACCAAGTATGCCCACTTTTTCGCCATCGCCACCAGGTATTCGGCTACACAAGTTGTAAAGTTGTTCTTTAGGGAGATCTTCTTGTTACACGAGCTTCCTAAGAACATTATGAGTGACAACAGGTTCATGGGAGGCTTCTCGAAGGAGCTTTTCAGGTTGGTTGGTACGAAGCTCACTCCTAGCACAAGCTACCACCGCCAGACAGATGGCCAAACAAAGCAAGTTAATCAATGGCTGGAGGGGTATCTGAGGAACTACGTGACTAGACAGCAGAGGGCTTGGATCCAGTGGCTGCATTTGGGCGAGTATTGCTACAACACCACCCATCACATGTCCATCGGTATGACTCCTTTCCGTGGCTTGTATGGTTATGATGCATTCTCTTTTGTTGATTTTGGTTTTGTAGATAGTTGGGCCCCAAAGGCCAAAGATTGGATTCAAGAGAGCCAAGACATCCTTTCTTGAAGTTTCTAAGTCTACCAGTTAGAAACCCTTCATGTACTTTACTGATTTATTCCTACCTACTTGTTTTGTTACTTAACAAGTTATTTACAATGTAAATACTGAAAATAAACACTAGTGCATGCTCAACGTATTACAGATCAACAACTGAAGGAAACAGAAACAATCACACCAAATGACACCGTTATTTTTGGACCAATGTCCCCGGAAAAACCCAATGCGGGAAAACTTGTGCAACTATCTGAGGGTTTTCTTATTAAGCAATTTTAGAGTATAATCTGGGTGCCAAATCCAGCTTACCCAACAGAGAATTTCCTTGGTAGTAGTACCTCTCAATTTGAGACAAATGTCCCAGCTGAAACCCGGGATAAACCTTCTGGCAGCTCCTCAGCTCCAATCTACCCCAAAAACCCCAGCGTCTGCCTTTCTGGACTGCATCAACCTTTCTCTACCCAGCGCTAGCCCCGCGTCAACCTTCTAGCCCTCTGCGTCAACAACGTTGGCCTCTCTGAAGCACTGCGCAACTCCCGGCTGCCTCTGTGTGGCCCTGGCTTCTATTGCATCACTCTCTCTAGCTCTTACGCTGCTCTTCCGGCACTATCTCTACCTCTCTGTCTCTCTGTACTCAATGCCCCTCTGGTACAACTCCGATCACTGATTCTATCTCTCTTAGCAAACCCCGCTCTAGAGAATAGAATGACTGATCACTCTGGTGTATTCTCCAAGTGACCCTCAAGCCTCTTATACTTTTCTCGTTGACATATCAACGACCGAGATTAAGTCTCTAATCAACGGCTAAGATTAGATCTAGCTTGATCCATGTCTTTTGGACCATTCTAACACAGTTTTATATTAATCCACATTAATATTTTAATTTCCCTAAGCTTAGACTTGGGGACTCCATTAAAAATATTAATTATTTTAATATCTCCCAAATTGTTTAAAATCTGCCCAAACCCTTTCTGGGTATTGGAGATCTCATGTGCCCCAACCTTTCCACCAAATTTCATGGCTAGAGCACATCTGATGCTACCCCAAATCAACACTCCCTCTTAGCGAGGACTGTGCTCTAGCAATACTCCTCACTAAGTATTACTCTGATCATCTGGCATCGGTCCCTGTGTTGATGCCAGGCCTGCTTCCCAACATCCTCTACATTGTTTCATCCTATACTACTACCCATGGCCCTACCACTACCACTACTACATCCGTACTGCAACTCCCACTGCACCCGCGCTACTGCTGGTCCTTTCTCCCAACACTCCATCTGCACTGCAACTCCTCTCATCATGTTGCATCGTGCTGCCCACTGCTGCACTGCAACTCAGTTACTGAGAAGTAAGTAACTGATCTCCCAACTTTGGCCTCTCTGTTGGGCTAGAGACACCTGTTGATGCTGAAGCTCCCTCTACCGCTGACAAGTGCTCTCTCTCTGACCTCTACGCTACTGCAACAACTCCCTGCATCTCGCACTGTTGAACACGTCTCTATGCCATCCTGCACTAGTGCAACACTCCCGTGCCTCTCGCACTGCTGCAGCCTGCTAGCCTCGCTCTGTCCTGGGAATCCTGCACTGTAGCTCTCTCTGCTGCTCCATCCGCATCTGTCTTTGCCCACATCAGCCAGTCCTGCCACTCCTCTTCGAGGCTCCCGTAGTAAGGTCTAATCCAAGAGGCTAGGTACCTCGAGGAGCCTGCCCCTCATCGCCTGTAGTCCGCCTAACTATAGCTTGATGTCTTCCCACTTCCGCTCAAGTGGTGCGTGTGCATTCATGGCACAGTCATCGTCTGTCTCCACTTCCTTCTCTGCCCTTGTTGGCGCTGCCTTAGTCTCGGAAGACTCTCTTACTCTTCTTCCATGGCCACTAGGTCGCATAATGACCCAGCTCCCCATAGTGGAAGCACTTGATCTTGGAGAGATCCTTCTTCCTCTTTTGTTGTCCTCACCATCAATTCCTGATCCGACGTGGCTTCTATAGCAGTCAACTAATCTCAGATCTCATTCAGTCCTCCGATGAAGGTGTCAATTGGTTCTCCCTTCTTCATCTAATATGACCTCAGCTGATTCTCTAGTAACATGCTTCTTTCCACAGAAGTATGCTGGTACAATTTCTTCAAGGCCTCCACATCTCATATGCCATTTCCTTCTCGGCAATGTGTGGTACTACATGATCTTTGACCCCGTTAAGAATGATTCTCTTGGCCCTCGCCCTTACCTCCTCGTACTTGTCGTTCTCAGCTGGGTCGACTGGGATAGCTATTGTCTTCAAAGCGAAGTGCTTGACACGATTTCTGTCAAGTACGGATAAGATTCTGGCCTTCCAAACTCCGAAGTTCGACGCTCCATGCTGCTGGTCCTGGTCTCTTACTCTGTGTAGTGCCATGATGCTCTTCTACTTCCCTCCTGGAAGTTCTCGATCTGACTCCCTCTAAGTCTCGATTTCCCTCTTAGAAATCCTTCTGTCGATGTCGAGATGACCCCTACTCTGATCGTCCGTGCAAGTGCACCCGTGATCCAGATTTCTCGGCTAGAAACCCTCGGTAGCAACTCCCTCCTCTTGGCCTTTCCCTATCAGGTACTATTCTGACAACAGTACCTCACCAGCGTCACTTTGCAACGTTCCCACAGCCTTCTAAACCTCGACAACCTAAATGTGGGAGCTCCTAGGCTCTGCGCAATCCCGACACTAGCAACCCGGTCTCCTCATCCAACTGTGTCAGCCCTCCTAGCCTCTACGTTGCCTCTTCCTAGCTCACCCTTGATGATGCAGGAACTACGTCACCCTTCCCTTGTTGTCGCTCTGCTAGAAAATACTTGTCACCTCGGGAGAACTGTTTTCTGCTGCTATTACTCTGCTCAGCGGATTTCCTCAGTTCTCCTGTGATCTGCAACCACGCTCTGATACCATCTTGAAGCTTCTAAGTCTACCAGTTAGAAACCCTTCATGCAATTTACTAATTTATTCCTACCTACTTGTTCCGTTACTTAACAAGTTATTTACAATGTAAATACTGAAAGTAAACACTAGTGCATGTTCAACATATTATAGATCAACAACTGAAGGAAAGATAAACAATCACACCAAATGACACTATTATTTTTGGACCAATGTCCTCGGAAAAAACCCAATGCGGGAAAACCAGTGCAGCTATCTGAGGGTTTTCTTATTAAGCAATTTCAAAGTACAATCTGGGAACCAAATCAGAGAGTTTCCTTGGCAATAGTACCTCTCAGTCTGAAACAAATGTCCCGACTGAAACCTCGGATAAACCTTCCGGCAACTCCTCAACTCCAATCTGCCCCATAAACCCCAGTGTCTACCTTTCTGGACTGCGTCGGCCTCTCTCTGCCCAACACTGGCCCTGTGTCACCCTGAATGGGCCTGCGTCAGCCTCCAGAGGCCCTCTACGTCAGCAACGCTGGCCTATCTGAAGTACTGCACAGCTCCTGGCTGCCTCTGTGTGAGCCCTGGCTGCTATTGCGTCACTCTCTCTAGCTCCTGCGCTGCTCTTCCGACACTATCTCTGCCTCTCTGTACTCAATGCCCCTCAGCTGCAACTCCGATCACTGATTCTATCTCTCTTAGCAAACCCCACTCTAGAGAATAGAATCACTGATCACTTTGGTGTATTCTCCAAGTGACCCTCAAGCCTCATCTTATACTTTTCTCGTTGACATATCAACAGCCGAGATTAAGTCCCTACTTTAACGACTAAGATTAGATCTGGCTTGATCCATGTCTTTTGGACCATTCTAACACAGTTTTATATTAATCCACATTAATATTTTAATTTCCCTAAGTTTAGACTTAGGGACTCCATTAAAAATATTAATTATTTTAATAACTCCCAAACTTTTTAGAATTTGCCCAAACCCTTTCTAGGTATTGGAGATCTCATGTACCCCAACATTTCCACCAAATTTCGTGTCTAGAGCACATCCGATGCTACCCCAAATCAACATCCTCAAGGCTCTCAGCAGAAGGTGTACGCAAATCGGCATTGGACCGAGAGACATTTCGAGGAGGGGGAATTTGGTGTACCTCCAGTTGCAGCCGTCTAAGCAGTCCACGTTGAAGCAAAAGGGGGCCGAGAAGCTACAACCCCGCTTCAATGGGCCATATCGTGTGATCAGGTGAGTTGGGGAGGTGGCCTACGAGCTGAAGCTGCCTCCGAGGAGCAGGATTCACAATATATTCCATGTCTCGTGCTTTAAAAAAGTGTTGGGGCAACAAGTGACAATAGCAGTATAGTTACCCCCATTGCATGATGAGGGCCACTTGGTTTTGGAGCCTAAGACCATCCTGGAGAGGCGGGAGAAGAAGCTGAAGAGAAGGACCATCAGGGAGTTCTTGGTAAGCTGGAAGAACTTGCTGGATGAGGACACCATCTAGGAGGGTGAGCACATTTTGGAGCACCCAGCTCAGAAGTTGCTTGAGGGCAAGCAACATTTGGGAGGGGAGGACTGTCATGTCCCTTCCCAAATACATTTGTAACAGGTTTATCTCTACACAATTTTGCACATTTTTGCCAAGGAAAAGAACCCAACAGTTTCGACTTAGGGACTTAGGAGAAATTTCGGCCAGATTAGATTGCTAGTGGAAGGTGGGGGCCACCCACGTGGGAATTCGAACTAGGTCATTCAAATGGCTCGGAGGGAATTTGAATAGCCAATTGGAGGGGCCCACATGAGGCAAAGGAAGGCCCATGAAGTTATAAGGAGAAGGAGGCTCTCACTTGGTCATTTATTCATCCTTGTACATCGAATTTACTTGACTGTTTGCTCGAGTTGCTTAGCCAAGTCAACTAGTTCTTCAGCCACGAATCTCTCAAATGGGAGATTCAACCTTACTTGCGGAGGACTTCGAGTGCCACCCTAGGAAGCCATTTCCACAACATTTTCAGGAGTTCCGGGGAGTATCTACAACACAGTCACTCAACTATCTTCAGAAAGTGCGTATTTCTGGGCCATCAATGAGAACACGCAAAGGGAGATAAAGCCACCTTGGGTCAGCCATTAGTCAGAGGAGCCAAGGAACCTAAAGGACCTTATTGGGCCAGCATGCAGAAGGAGTTTTGGGGTCAGCTAAGCCAACAACCCAACAGTTTGAATTCCAGGCTTGGAGGACAACGCACAGGGCCAGTTCAGCAATTTCGTGGGTCTTGAGGAGAAGAGCTACAACCCGGAAACTCATTTGGGAAGGAAGGAGATTTGTAGGAGGGATCATCTTAGAGTTGTGGGGCACTTTTTAGGAGGATTTACAACCTCATTCCAGCAAGCCAAGTTTTGCAATTGCAGATGAGGTTGGGCTCTTTGGGGGTCGAATTTCAAAAGTCTGAACCAACTCAAACCCTTCTTGGGTTTTTTTGGGTTTGGGCCAAGGAGCAAAGAGCTGAGATCTTAGAGCATGGGAAGCAGTGATTCCAGCCCTATGAAGTCAGTAGACAGTGCAATTTTTGGGCAGTGCAGTTAAGTTTGGTGCAACAGTTAAGGAAGCCTTCAGTTCAGCATTTGCTCACCTGGGTTTTGTCATGCTTGTCATTCTTGTCCATCGAGACAAGCCAAGGTGCACCATTCTATTTTGCTATTGTATTTTCCCTTGAAGAAGTAATAAAATGGCTCAGCAATTCTCGATTTCCAGCATTTTCATGGGTGCTTGATGTCTATTTCATTTTTCGGATTGTTGGATTGTTTGCATGCTTTGAATATCACTTATATTCCAGTTTGGGAACATTACATATGACCATGGATCAATTTGATATTCAACAGGCCTCAGGGACAAATTTTCTTGCTTATCAGGTTCAACTTCACAGGGTGTCTTGTATATAGATAGTGGAGCGTCAACTCACATCACTGGGGTTAGAGAATATTTCTCTAGCTAAAATGAGCAGCAGATAGATTTCTAGATTATCATGGAAACAGAACGAAGTTTACTCCAGTGAGGAGAGGTACCATCACTTTTCAGAGGGAGTAAGGAGCAAGTACCAACGTTACAGATGTACTGTGTTCCTACACCTACCTACAAGTCAGTGAGAAAAGCCTTCAACCCCACAAGGTGTGGTTGGTGGCAGGGAACTAAGAGAAGGAGGTGTCAAACTAATCTCAACTCTCTCTGCTTGAGCTATCTCCTAGGTTATCTAAGGGTGGCAATCCCTAATGAAAAGTTAAGTTAAAACGATGTGAGTTTCTAGGAGAATTGTTAGAATTAAATATATTATTTCTTTAATATGAGCAATAACCATAAATACATAAAATAAGGATGAAATACATAAAGAACCAATGCCTTCAAAGTATTTCTCTTTAAGAAATGAAATTGTATTTGCTTAGAATGAAGTGAAATGCTTTCAAATGGAAAGCCAAAATAATCCTGGAAAGTGAAACAATAAATTGTTAGCACAAGATATTATAAATGATTTCAAGATGAATAAGTCTACAAATCAAAGCATGGAAACTATCTTTCTCAAAAGAATACAAAAATAACTCAAATGTTAGACCAAGATCACAACAGGCAATTAAGTTTGCAACCCAAAATAATAATACTTGAAATTGAAATCAACCATTTATGACAATAATGAAACCACAAGATGAGTCAATTTCCAAATACAAGAAAAATTAAACTTGTTGCAAAATTAAAAGGAATTACAATGATTGCATCCAAAGTGCCTCTTGAAATAAGATTTGCATGTGAGACTTTACACCATCAAGATAGCAAGAAATTTAAGAACTTTGCAAACAAAGCAAATATGATGGAATGAGTTCTTGGTTAATTTTATTAATTAGTGCTAAGGCAAAGTTACAATTGAACTCTAGTCCTCAGACCTCATCCTCACCCAAATGTTTGGATGTCACAATGAGGAGACAATAGAGGTAGAGGGTCCCTAAAAGTCTATTCAACCAACTTAAGTTGGAGGCAAGTTCTAATGAGGTTTGGGGCCTTCCTATACTAAAATACCTAGATGAAGTGCAAATTGTGTTAATTCCCCATATTAAACTAATGCTTCAAAGAGAAATAGTCTGCAAAACTTGAGAGCATATGCATGTGGGAATTTAAGTACGAGATTAGTAAAAATTTGCATGTGGAGTGAAATGTATTGATTTTAAGGGTGCACAATATGAAATTTAAAAGCTAGAAAACTAAGAAAAAATTAAAAGCAAGATTAGGCCACCCACAAGAATCCCTCCTCTAAATGAGGAAGGGGGATGCCATGGGAAAAATCCCAAGCTCTCACCAACAATTTTTTTGTATCTTTTATTAACGCTTAAACCAGGTAAAAATGCCTCTAAGAGGGATGCCCACAATACGAGAGATATCTTTACAAAGATAAGACTCTAACAAAGCTAGACTCTCTCCCCAAAAAATATAACAACAACAAACTTGAAGATGGAAAAAAACTCTCCAAAAGAGATTCACAAGGCTCAAAAGGCCCAAGGCATCGATGACTTTGCAACTCTCTTCCAAGTGCTTATGGCATTCCTAGAAATCAGTGTTTGGATAGCGTGAGGGGGTCCTGCATACACACGAGTGAGTAGTTTTCCAAAGCTTCTCCTCAAACTCCTTGCTGCCCAATGCTCAAACCAATGGGGTGCAAAACACAAAAATGTACCAATTGTCAATGTAAAATTAGAAAAAAGAAACCAAAACTAAACTTAGAATTTAATTTACAAAGTACTAGTTCAAGTAATGGGAGTGAACCCCCATGTTTGCCTAGCTTTAGAAATGGCTTTTGAATAGGAGATATAACTTTGAAAGAAATAAATTCAAACAAGTATTTTAAATTTTAAATGGATGACCAAGTAGCTATAAATTAAGAAAACTCCTTTTTGCTCTTCGTTGGATTGAAAACTTGAAGTGAAAAAATGGTCGAGTCTTAGATCGATGTGATTGTAGGAGTGAGTTGATCTAATTGAGATTTCTCCTACTTCCAGATGGATTCCTGCACACAATACAAAAGATCTTTCCCACACACTTGAACACGTATTAGTTTGCACAAGATTAGAGCAATATAATGAATAAGATAAACCAAGCATTCTTCCTAAAATGAATTGGCAAGTTTATCCCTAGAATACTACTCTTAATCAATGATATGTGCAAGATCGTTTGCACACATCGATCCAAGCAAGATGGAAAGCATAAACTAATATTAATTCAACAAGTGAAAGAAATTAAACATAATAGCAGTAGTATAAAAGGACATCACCTCATAACGCCAAGATAACACCATCTAGATATCCCCAAAGTCTTGATTGTATTCAGAAAATATGCAAGTACAAAATGGTAGAGTTTCCTCAAGACCAATAACTTATTACATGATACAATATGAGAGCCTATGGCTCTATTATATAGAGAGTTGGGAGCAAATCCCAATGAAGAATGACGATGACAAATGGCATTAGAACCAATCCCAATGTAGAAGTGATTAAACAAGTGGCATGAGGTAACAATCCCAAACAGAATTTCGAATTTGTTGAATGGAGTTCGATTATTAAGTGTAAAAATCGAATTCTGAGAAGTGGACATCATTTTCTTCTTCCCTTATGTGCCGACTTCGAATTTTATAATAGAATGACAAGTGTATATGGGCAGTAACCCATGTGGGAACAATTTCCCACAAAAATATCCACCAAATATTCTCCCAAATCCTCCCAAACGTGCATTAACTTCACAAATTCGAATTTCCAAGTAAGCAGCTTTATCCTTTAAAGCCAGAAATTCGATTTTATTTGAGCACATGTCCTTTCCTTGATTTTAGGAGTCCACATCACCTTGAGACTTCACTTTAACTCCCCCATAATTTTCCACCTCATTTCCACAACATTTAGCATGTGTGGATATTTATTTTTCTCCATTTATTTAGTCTCTAGCTTTAGATTTCCCACTAAACCTAGCAAAAGTGGGTTTTGAGGGTTCAAAACACATTTTTAACCCATCAAATTATGTTATAGTAGAAATTTGATGGTGAGAGGTGCAAATTTCATTACTCATACCTCATACAACTTCTCTAGACATCACTTATTACCTTACAAATACAATTTTATTAGCAATTTCCGCAGTGCAGAAAATCTAAAAAAAATAAAAAAATGACTACCTAGACCTAACCAAATTCCACGAACTTTTTGTGTGATCTAGTATGGTAATATACATCGATCTAGACACTAATATGTGTTAGGGGCTCAACCTTCAAACCGTCACTCTGGCTTTGGAGTAAAACGTGAGTGGAAAAACCCAGAAAATTATCTGCCTCTGGAAAAGAAGGGATAATTAATCAAATAAAAAAAACACTACAAGGTGTAGTCATTTGCTGATAGAGTCCCAACATCCTATGCCTATTGTAGACTCAAAAACTCATCATTACTAGTATCACTTATCGATTCCCCACAGGGTGTGGAATTTGGATACAAGAAAGATGATGAGAAGATAGAAGTAGAGTTAAAAAACTCTGTTGACTGATTATATTTGATGGTACAAGTGTCCTCTGGATCATCCTTGGGCATGGAATCTTCATATAATCATCAGGTGTCACTTCAGTGGTCAACATTTGGCTCCATATGGGAATGCATGCTAGATACAAAGTGATAGTGTGCAAGAACCTGAAATCTGCATCAACCGACAAAAGACATATATCAACAACAGTATCCATTCAAAATATCATCAAATGAAATAAAGTACAGAAACGAAGAAATGGAAATTTATTCTAAGAGCATAAATTACAATTTCTTCATGAAATAAAACTAATTAAACAAAAATGACAAGAGATAAGGTTAGAAATATGATACAGAAATATGCCCCATGGCATCAGATATTTTCTTTGTAGAACAATTTAAGCAGTTGGCTATTCACAGATAACTCGAGTGGCTCTCCATCCAAAGTGCTCAAATGGTAAGAATTATGTCCAGCTGCTTCCCTGATAAAGTATGGTCCAAGCCACAAACTGTCAAACTTACCATGAGTTCCTGGCTTTTCATTCCTGCAATCCCATAGCAAAACCATATAATTGTTAGAAAACATTATATTCCTAGATGATTTGTCAAAATTTATTTTTACCTTAGATTGATTTTTACAACAATGCTCATAGGCTTTTCTTCTGGTTTCATCCAATTTTCAAAATTTGGTCAATCCTACATTGCATAACATCTTTATCAGATGTAAAACTTTGTAGCAATTGGTAAGTTGGTAGCCTCAAATGCACATGAAGGGTAACATCCAAGCCATAAACTAACTCAAAGGGACTCTTCCCAGTAGAGCTCTTCTTTGTAATCCTATTATACCACAAAGCATATTTAATTTTATTATCCCATGCCCGTTTGTTATCCCCTACTATCTTATTGATCATGGTTATCAAATTCTTATTACTAGACTCTGCTAAGCCATTACCCTGAGGATAGTAGTTTGATGAATGGGATAAAACAATGCCATACTTAAAGTAAAACGATGAGAATTCAGCTGAGCTAAAAGCCTTGGCATTGTCGGTAGTAATCTTGGCAGGGACACCAAACGAGTGATAATCTTATATTCAATAAAATCTATCACTACTTTGTCGCTGGCGTGTTTTGTGGGGATGGTCTCTACCCATTTAGTAAAATAATCAATGGCAGTTATAATCCATGAGTAGCTATTACTCGAATTTTCATTAAATTTCCCTATAAAATCTAGCCCCCAATGTTGAAAGGGAGCCTCCACGACCACAGGCTGAAGAGGCAAAGAGGCTAACTTCTGCTTCCCAGTGAATAGTTGACAAGCTTGGCAACCTCTAACATACTTGCGCACATCAACAAAAATAGAACACCAAAAATAACCAGCCCTCAAGATTTTGTGGGTAGTAGTCTTAGCAACATAATGCCCTCCACAAAATCCTGAATGAAACTCAGATACAAGCTTTTTGGATTCAAGTTCATCAACACACCTAAGTATTACCCCCTCCAGATTTCTCCAACCCAGACCATCCTTCATAATGCAATACTTAGTTGCTCTAAGGCTCAATGCTCTTCTCTTGTAGCCAATTAAATGGTTAGGACATGATAAATTTTGCAAATAATAAATAATGAATTTATACCCAGATGAAGAGATATTAAACTAATTAATATTTTTAATGGGTTCCTAAGTCTAAACTTAGGAAAATAAAAATATTAATGTGTATTAATATAAAATGGGCGAGAAAGTTCTAAGTGATGAGGATCAAGGCAGTTCTAATCTTAGTCGTTGATTAGGGACTTAATCTCAACCGTTGAATCGTCAACAAGAAAAGTATAAGAGGAGGCTTGAGGGTCAGTTGGAGATACACCAAGAGAGATCAAGAATTCGATTTTCTGGGCTTGGGTTTGCTGAGGAAATCGAGTTAGAGATCAGCTACAGTGAGGGGCAGTTCAGCAAGGGATTTTGATCCAAGGCTGAAGAATACATATCAGAGAGGTAGAAAAGTGCCAGAAGAGGCAGTGCAGAGCCTAAGAGGGTTGGCGCAAAGGCTGAGGCTAGCACTGAGGATGCAGAGGCCGTAGAGGCTGACAAAGAAGCCATACAGGCCGACGCAAAAGTTGAAGAGGGCTTCAGAGACAGCACTGCGAATTTCTATGGGATAGACTGGGCACTGATCAGCTAACGCAAAGCTGAGGAAGGGTGACGCAGTTCTAGAGGAGTACTTGGAGCAGCTTTCACTGTCCAGCACAAGGAACAGTCGGAGTCACTGTGGGATTGTTCATTCGATTGCCGATTTGCCGGAATATCTGTCTCTGGATAGAGGTACTATTGCTAAGTATATTCTTTGAAGGGTGAGTCATTTCTGGCACCCTAGTTGTATTCAAAAATCTGCTTAATAATAAAAGCTTCATATATGCTGCATCAGTTTTCCCGAATTGGGTTTTTTCAGGGACGAATGTCCAAAAATAACGGTGTCCCTTGTGTTGTCTCAGTTTATTTCAGTTGTTGATCTGTATATTTGTGAAGACTGCAATTGTGTTTAATTCGATGTTTATGTTATTAAATAACTTGTTAATGTAAAGAATAAGTAGGAGATAGTAAACCAGATATTGCAGTAGGGGTTTCTAATGTGTTGGATTCATAAATTTTCAAAATTGGCAGAGCATAGAGTTTCCTATCAGATGAGGGAGGTGGCGGTGCATCCATCTTTGGGTCTACCCATTGATGAGGTGCAAATAGATGTAGTGGCAGCCGACAAAGCTGCAACATTTTCAGGGAGCAACCCTCTCCAAGAGTACACAGACAGAGCGTGCAACACAGTTTGGCGACTCGTACCCATTGGAGGGAGAGAGGTAGTGTTCTCTTAGCGGATGCTGTCAATTGACTGAGAAGAGCAGCACGAGTTGAGCATGGACCAACATCAGTATAATAGACTTGTTGCTTACACTGGAGTCCATGCCTTAGATTGGCGAGAGATCATGAATTGGTATCCTTTTGATGGAGTATCAACCTTAGTTCGGGGCACAGTACAACAAAGGCACTTAGATGAGGGGGTCACTATATGTTTCAGTGGGTAGTGAGATGTGGACTGACAATTCATCAGTGTTTCAATAGCACTAGCCCAACATCAGCAGAGTGGGGTTGACCTTGGCCTATGCCCGAGGTTGGATTTGAGAGAGGTGATGAGTTGGTATTCGCTTGATGGAACAACAGCTATAGCCAGAGAGAGAGCACAGTCTAAGCCAAGGGACTTGGGCGATGATTGGCCATGGTGGCATTGGGATCTAGGTGGATCTACTAGTAGCAGGTTGAGTCAGAGATGGACATGGGATCCAGGTATTGGGGGATCCAATCATGTTTGGATTGCTTGGATGCATGATGTGGACCAGTGGTTCATATGGGATCTGTTGACTACTGGAGTAGCACCTGATGATTATATGACGACTCCATGCCAAGGATGATCCAGAGGACACTTGTACCATCAGATGTCATCAGTCAACAGAGTTTTTTAACTCTCCTTCTATCTTCTCATCATATTTCTTCTTTGTACCCAGATTCCACACCCTACGGGGAATTGTAATAAGTGATGCTAGTATGATTTTTCTTGAATTTGTAACAGGCCTAGGATGTGGGACTCGATCAACAAACGAGTACACCTTGGAGTGTTTTTTTTATCCGGTTAATTATCCCTTCTTTTCCCTTCTTTTTCAGAGGCAGATAATTCTCTGGATTTTTTCACTCGTGCACACCCCAAAGCCGAGGTGACGGTTTGAAGATTGAGCCCCTGACGCATCTTAGTGTCTAGGGTCGATGTATATTACCATACTAGATCACATGAAAAGTTTCGTGGAATTTGGCTAGGTCTAAGTAGGATTTTTTAATAGTTAAAAATTTCCCGCAAAACGGGATTTTTTAATTATTTTTTATGTAAAGGCATAAATAAGTGGCCTTAGGAGATGTCTGGGGCGTATGACCAGTCAAAATTCATCCTCAGAGGCCCAGCATTCTCCTAGAGCCTACTTTGGGGGTCAAAAAATGACTCAGAGTCCCTCAAAAGGCGATTTTTCCAGTGACAGTGGCAAAAAATGAAGAAAAAATTCAAAAAAATGAATAATTGGAAAAATTTTAAAAATTTTCCAAAGTCAAAATAAGTCAAATTTTGACATGGAAGTCGAGCAGAGAATCAAAGGTGATGTGGCAGAGCGTGTGGGACCCACCAAGCAAGCCACAGCTCAAAGTCAAAGAAAGTCAAAGCAAGTCAACGGACAGTCAAACTGGGCCCACTTTGAGTTCATGAGGCAATGAAATTTTCAAGGTATAATTTGAGAAATTATTATAAGTTTGAAATTATAATGTGAACTAAGTGGGACCCCACCTCAAGCCCACCATGAAATACGTTTTATTCAGCCAGCAAATAAAAATTCTGTACGCAGGCCGTACGGCAGTCTCAGCACATAAGTTACGGTGGGCAAGTCAAATGTAACGTGGGCCCAGTCAATGGAAAGTTAACGTGGTAATACTCAGCAATATGCTACAGCAGTCTACGTGGGTTCAATGTTTACGGTGGGCCCAATCAAACCGTACGTACGGCAGTTTAACGTAACACAGCCATCCACGTTGACAGCCAGGCCAGCATTTACGGTGGGCAACCCATACGTATCAATCAGGCTCAGTGTTTAATGTGGACATTTCAGCAGTTTACAGGTAGTTCAAAGAACAGTCACGTGGGCAGCAAAGTTCAACGTATCATCTACAGCCATTCCAACGCATATATTCCAACAGCAGTTAAGTGGATATTACAGCAGTCACGTGGAAATTTATTCAGCAGTTCAACCAGTAGTTTAAGAGCCAGTTAGATCAGCATTCAACTCAGCATTTAACACAGCAGTTAACGTGGAAATCAAGAGCAGTTATCTCCAGAAATTAAACAGTCATAGCAGCCACTTGGAAATTCTTGCTACATTGGGATTGTCACTTGTTACACTTGTCATTTCATTTTTTCATTGGGATCTTCACCTGATTTCCACTTGTCATTTGAATTTGCCTTGCGATCTCCTTCCATTTGCCTATTTATATGAGCCTTGGGCTCTTATTGTATCATCATAGAAAGAGCTATTGGGCTGGCGGAGACTCTGCCGGATTTTGTATTCAGCTTTCACATTAATAAATAAAAGTTTTTGGGGTTACTAGCTTCTCTTGTGGTGCACGCTTTGGTACATGAGGTATACCTGTGTCGTTTGACATTCATTTGATTTTCATTTGCTATCTAGTTGTTTTTCATTTTGCCTGAAGGCACTATTGTCTAGGGAGGAGAGATTTGCAGCTATCTCAAATCTCCTTTGGGCTTGGTATATTTTGTACACTTGTTGTAGCTTTTCCATTCTCGGTTGAATGACAAGCTCAACTTGGTCTCTATATGCCAAGTCTCTTTTGCACTAACAATTCGTTTGCAAGTGTTTTCTGTGTTTTCAAAGGATAGGTTGCTAGCTCTATTGGAGGGCGAGGACTTCTTCAGCGGGAATAGTCACCTCCAAGGATATCAAGGGTCCCACAAGTTGTTCAAGCCAGCAATCTCATAAGACGTCAAAAAGATTTATTTAAGAGGGGGTTTCCTAAGCCCTTTGCTTGTTTTCTATCTTGAAAAAAAAATCATCGCATATTTTATTCTTTCATTTGAAAGCATTTGTCTTCATCATGAAAAATATAAAATATAAAAATTATTTTTGTTGCCAGATTCAGTTGTTTTTCATGTTATAGCTTTTACGCTGAGATCTGAAGTTTCAAGTCGAGATACGAATATGATATCTAGTTAATGGTTTATAACTCGTGGTGGTTTGATGCATTCATCCTTTTTTTAAATCTTCAGTTGCTGGATATCATTTGGGTCATTCTAAGAGCACTGTGATCTAGCTGATGACAAATGATTGTTGTTCACGTTTCACGTTCCTATATCATTTAACAGGTAATCATCTTAATAATGATCTCTCAAGGCACTGGTCTGCTAACTAATCAAATCATTTTAGTGCTTATCTTAATCGTGTCTCGTGTCTCCCAACCAACTGGTCGACAGTTGGTCTTCATCATCTCTCAGGGTCTACCCCCCTTAGCCGCGGGAGACAGGCTTAAACGGAGGGATCGGGGATCAGAGTGACAGCCCCCGGTCTGAGCGTTGTCGTGCCAATCCGCGCGACAACAGGATCCAAATGCCTCTACAGTGGACGGGTGCGGATTGCTTGAGGGCAAGCAATCTTGGGGTGAGAGATTTGTACTGTCCCCATTTTTATTTTTCTCCATAGTAAAGCCAAGGTGGATTTCCAGGGTAGGGGATGGCTAGGTCAGCAAAGCAGGTTTATGTGATCAGGGGTCTCGATGGAGTTTTGAGTAGTTTTTATGGGGTCCGATGGCATTCGCTTTGCATATTCATTATCATGAGCAGATTAGCACATCTTGTTTTTGGTTTCGTGACATTCTGATAATATTATTGGACATAATTAATTACGCTCAAGATGGCATTCCGAGAGTAATATTTGACAGAACACCTTAGTGTAATAGCTCATTGGAACCGGAACACGAAGATCTACAGGATGAAATGTTGAGAAGTGATTTCTAGTGGCTGGCGAGTGTATGGTGGATGATTTACCAATTTCCTTGATTAAAAGAGACTTTTATTAGTCATTTAATTAAGGAAAAATAATGAATTGGAGGAAATGGGCCAAAAGTGACTTAAGTGAAATAAAATAAAATTAGAAGGTCACTTAAAATCAAGTAAATGGAGGAGCTTCTAGAATAATAATAAAATAATAAAATAAGAAGCTTCTATAGGCTTGGAGATCTATCCATCAGATCTATAAAAGAGGAGGAGGTCATTTGAGACATCTTGGATTTGTGTTTTCTTCTTGTGGAGAGGTTTGAGAACCCGGTTCTCTACTTCAACAGTAGCCCCAGGACGGAAACCTTCGGGTGATTCAGTGAGGTTGGGCAAGTACCCACCTTCCCTCGGTGAACTCATCTAGAATTTAGAGGAGAGCTTAGCAATGCAGTTAAGATCAGTTTGGAGGGCTAGCATAGCAATGCAATAGATTATCTTGGAGACCAGCTATTCATCTCAACTATTCTAGTTGTATGGGCATGTAACCCTAGTTTATATATTATAATAAAAGCTAAGAATTTTCCTATTCATTGTGTTATTGGATTGTAGTGCTCAGTTTGTTTATTTTTACATGGCAATCTTCTATTTATGAAATGAAATTTTATTTCTGAATTAAAATTTCAAGGAAACCCGACATTGTTCCATTTGGGACATTACAGTCACTCGTGAGGGTTAAAGAGAGAAGGGAATTTTGGCCTAAAACTTGTGGAGAAATCCAGGGAAGATATTTGTCGGATGTTGCAGTCATTTTAGGGCAGCTTTCAGCAACAATATTATCAAGTGGGTCGAATTACCCAGCAACAATGCCATTGAGGGAAATTCGGCCGAAATTCCAAAATCAACAATCGAAAAATTCCTTTGTGTGTTTTTGTGGGTATTTGGTGGAGATCCCGGGGTTAATTTCCAAGAATTTTATGAGCACCAAAGTAGGTCCTATCAGCTATTCTTCACAGCTAGCAGCTCATTTTCTGGGCATTTCAATGCAGAGCCAAAGGGAGATCTATTGGAAATACTAAGGGGGGGTGAATCAGTGTTCCTTAGCAATTAGCACTTTTAAATCTTTTCAGAGCATTAGTTAATCCTCAATTATTACTAATGTTTATGCAATAATAACAAAAAATAAAAGAACACAATAGGCACAAAAATTTAGGTGGAAAACCCCCTCCGGGTCAAAAACCACCGAACGCTTTTCTAATAAATTCTTTAATCTTCAGCCCCAACTGAAATGAAAGCAACAACTTCCTAGAATTCTAGAAAAGCATTCTTCTCCAGCTCCCACTAGAAGGACACCCCAATGCCCTGTTTCTTCAATAGTCAATGGAATGGATGCCCCAACATCCTAGACCAACCTACCACCCTGAAGTGTTCACAGACTCCAACCTATAGGCGACATCATGCACCAGCCTAGCACCTCCCTGCCACCCTATAATGACTAAAATGAGACAAGAGTATGGATCAGTGTTGCGGGGAAGCGCCCCCCCCCCCCATCTTGCTCTCAATCCACGCTCCGGGCGGGAGCGAGTCAAGAGTGTGCTCCCGATAAAAAAATTTGTGTTCCCTGCCAAATCCGGGAGTGACTTCGAGAGCGTTGCTCCCGTCACTCCAGGAGCAATCAGGGAGCGATCGCTCCCCGGCTTTAAATTTCGCTCCCGGAGCGACGCGCACAGACGTCGGGAGCGAATTCAGCAGAATAACCAATAACTTTAAAAAAAAATCGCACGGCTAAAAAATCGATTTTTTTTTATATAATGAGGGAGGGAGGGCTTTTATGATTCATTGTGACTTGAGTGAGACCGAGAGCAAGGAGTGAGACTAAGAGCAAGGTGCTAAGGAGCAAGGAGCAAGGAGCAAGCTACAAGCAGCAAGGAGCAAGGAGCAAGGAGTCTTGGGCGCATTTGAGGTAGGTTAGCAATTTTTTTTTTAATGTTTATTAATTTACTCCTAATTTCTAAATAAATAAATAAATTTTTCTCTATTTCGGTTTCCCATTGGGCCATTCCCATTCCCATTCCATTTTATTAAATTTTGCAGATTCAAAACTACAAATTTCAAACATCATGGTTATATTTCTTGGCATTTTCTTTTTCTTGGTTCCTTTTCTGGTTATTATGGTGTTGGAGAGTAGGAAAAGGAGGGTTCAAAATGAAGAAGGGGGACAAAGTGGATTTGATGCAAACCCCGGTGACGAGGAGCTGGAGGAGGGTGAACATGATTCAGCAGCTGAAAAAACTAAACAAGACCAAACCCCATTGTGGAAATATGTTAACAGGCTTGAAGCAGGGAAAGGGGGAGGTACCACTATATTTCATTGCCCCCATTGCAACAATAATTACACAGGTTCATACACCCGTGCCAGAAAACACCTCTATGGAAAAATGCCATGGGATGTAGATAAACAAATAGGAATCAAAACTTTTGCAGGTGTATCAGCAATAGATAGAGCCAAATACATAAGGGAAGAGGAGGAAGCCTAATACAAATCTAAAAAATCAAGGGTTTTCTTTGAACCAAACTCACAATCACAAGCACAAAGAACTCCTTCAGCATCCTCCCAAGGCAGTGGATATGGAGGCACAGGGTCACTAGGTTTAAGGCGTAGAACCATATCAGATTTCCTTGATGAAGGGTGTAGGAATGATGTGGATTCAAAAGTTTACAGGTTTCTTATGCATGTGGGATACCATTCAATGTTCTTCGCTCACCTTATTGGCACGAAATGGTTTCTGCTATACATGATGCCCCTAAAGGATACAAGAGCCCTGGGTATGACAAGGCAAGAACCGTTGGACTTGATCATGAAAAAGCAAAAATATCACATTCTTTGAATAGAATGACAAGTTCTTGGACTGACCATGGGGTGTCCATTGTATCTGATGGATGGACAAATGTAAAAGGAAAGCCATTGATAAGTGTTCTTGTTGTGTCTATTAGTGGTTCCATCTTTCTAAATGCATATGATTAATCAGAGAAGTTCAAGACCGGCATCAACATTGCAGAACTATTACTTGAAACAATTGACCGTATTGGGCCATACAATGTCATCCAAGTCATCACTGATAATGCTCCTAATTGTAAGTCAGCGGGAGCAATTATTGAGGATAAATACCCCAACATATTTTGGTCTGGGTATTTGGTTCACATATTGAACCTTTCGATGCATGATGTTGTTAAGAACAAAAATGAACAATACAAATGGATTGGTGATTTGTACAAGAAAGGCAAGCAAATGATAAAATTTATTACAAATCATAGCAATACCCATGGCCTTTTCCGCAATCAATCAAGATTGGAGTTTTTGAAGATTGCGAGGACTAGATTTGGTAACTATTACCACACCTCCAGGCGCCTTTTGAAGGTAAGAGAGTCATTAGCTAGCATGGTATCAAGTCCACACTAGCAGATATTAAAAGAAAGGGCTACAAATGCAGCTGACAGGCAAGGTTTTGAACTGGTGGAGGAGGCCGCTCTTGATGGTATGTTTTGGGCACGTTTGAGGCAAGTATTGGATTTCACCAAGCCCATTTATCACATGATTCAGTTTGCAGATATAGATAAACCAGTAATTGGCAAGGTGTATGAGCAGATGGATACCATGTTGGGGAAAATAAAAGATATTGTTCATATCAATGATCCCAACTTGTACAAACTGATTCACGATTGTGTGTATGTACGGTGGAATAAACTTAATCTTCCACTACATTGCTTGGCTTATATCCTTACACAAAAATACTACTCTACATCTTGGTTGGGCCAACCTGCACCAGGGGGTGGGGTTAGGACCAAACACCATATAGATGAAGAGGTATCTAAAGGATATTTGGAAGCATTAGAAAAGTTGATACCTGACAAGGAGGAATGTGCTAGTGTGCGCCTTGAAATAGGCAGATACTTCAGTGGCACTGGTTTGTTTGGTACCTTCCATGCAATGGAAGGCAGAGACAGATTTGATGCTCTCACATGGTGGGAAACATATGGCAGCCATGGACTTTTGCCAAAATTGGCAAAAGAAGTTCTATCACAGTTTGTAAATACTTCTTCTGTAGAGAGGTGTTGGAGCACCTACAGCTTCATACATAATGTGAAAAGAAACAGACTCAATGAAAACCGAGCAAAAAGCTTGGTTTATGTGCACTACAACTTGAGGCTGTTGAGTCATTACTGTGATCAGGCTTATGAGGATCCAACATATAAAATCTGGGACAACCACCCAGAGGATGACAATTTGGAGGATGGCACTATACATCTTGAAGAACTGGAAAAGGAACTTCTAAGGGAGGAAGATGAAGCAGCAGCCATGCCACCTCCACCATCCAGTAGCAGTGCTCGAGTTCCGAGTCTTTTTCCTTTGCTATCACCACCTCCATCTACACCCTCACGTGGAGGGCATGTGCCTTCTAGTTCTAGTCGTCGGTCTATGCGGGAGACTCCTAGAAGACCACCACGACCTGCGCATATAGTAGACTCTTGTGGCAAGGACCACATGCAGTAGTAGATAATAGATTTACAGTTTACTTGTCTTTTCTAGTTTCTATTAGTTTTCATAACTATTGAGTCTTGACTCTTGACTCTTTCATATCATAATGATATTTTTTGTAAACAATATATGACTGTAACAATGAAAGTTTGAAGTTTGAAGTTGGCAATTATAACTCGTTGGTAATGATTCTGAATTATGAATATGATGCTTCGTGAAAGTTGTTTCATTTCATTTCATAATTCATTTTATAACATTTCATTTCATGTTAACAGTTAGATATTATTTCTTGTAATGGTTAAACTTAGCTTACAAGTACAACTTTGGTTATCAATGATGATAAATGTTATATATTGAATTTTCAATTTTGAAATCTTGAAGTTGAAACTTTAAGATTGATGAATCATGATTCACGAGACTCAATATGTTGTA
>APFE031189352.1:175010-199895 GCA_000404065.3 Pinus taeda
TAGGATATTCCGACACATAGGAAATTAGTTAAGTTCAACTTGGTCTAGTATAGAGTTAGGTATAGAGTTAGGTATAGTGTGTTTTTTTACCGTTGTACATTTTGTAACTTACAATCCGACGGTCACGATATGTAGTGATCCGACGGTTCATTCTCTCCTCGGTATTACCGACACTTGATCCGTGGCTTGACACCCGATTGGTCCATGAATTCTATTTAAAGCGCATGGAGGGTCATTTGTAGGTTCACCGTGCATGAGAGAAGCTTATGTAAATTTTCATTCTTTATTAATAATTGCCTGTAGTAGCCACGTTGGCGCAGGCCGTGGACTGTTTCCCTCTCTGAGGGTTTTAACCACGTCAAAATACTGGTGTATTGATCTGTGATCTGTTTGTGAGCGGTGTCCTTTTGGTGTTTTGTCTAAGGAACTTACCCTGTAAATTCCTACAACTTCTAGGAAGGAAGAGCTCAGCAACCGAAGGAGGGCTCCATGTTCACTCAACAACAATAGCCTCCTTCGACCTCAGACACAGTCAGTCATTTTCTCTAAGAGAAAGGAGGAGCTTAGAAATTAGTCATTTCACGTAGACATTTACAACAAAGGCAAGCAACAACATAGACTCTTAAAAGGGATGAGAGAAAAAGTCAAATATGTTGATTGAAAGCAGGAGGTTGCAAGGTCTTAATCAGTTTGAAGTGGGAAGGTCATAAGAGAGATCGAAGGTAGCATGCATCAAGTTCGATTGGAGGCAGGGATAAAGAAAGAAATTAGTCAAGCAAAGATAAGGGAGAAGGGAAGAAGGTTTAGTTCACATAAGCTTTCTAGGCAATTCAGAAGCTAGCCCATATGCTTACGTTTTCAAATTAGACTTCTATGCTAACTCTTTCAAATTCGTTGGGCATGAAAGTGTAATCCATGCGAGTGGGTTATGTTGAGTATTCGTTGCTTCATGCATGTGTAGTGCAGGTGGTTTCTACTATTGGCACATTCCATGTCCCTTTATGAAATAAAATGATTCGTTTCATGTGGCTTTATTAAATTAAATGTTATTTATTTTAATTAATAATATGTATATATTTGATGGTACTATAATGGAATTATGTTGAATGGTTTGACAATCACTTTATTTTATTTTTTATCTATAACTTAGTCTTTCTATAGCTATCAACCACTCTTATGTTACTTTGTTTCTATTTTTTGTGATTTTCCTCCCGGAAATGCATGAAAATGGTTGTTAGTTACAAGAACTATATGGAGATTCTTGTTGCTGGTTATTGAGGGTTGTTGAGGGTCGTGGAATATTTTGATGATTTTGGGCCATTTTCATCTCCAAGACATGAAGAAGGCAATGACAGAGAATATGAGAACTATTGATTGTCTTAGTTCTGTGACTGGTTTGATATGACATGACAAAGGGGACAATTATATTCTTCTCTTCTTGGACCAAATGGCTACAATTTAGGATCAACGTCTCAGTTTTCTCTCAAAAAACTATTTTGGTAGCTTTTATATATTTTCCTGTGTGAGATAGCAAGGCGTATCTATAATCTAATTTTTCCAGTTTCTTTATTTGGGAGTCGGACGTCTTAACACCCTAATGGTCATTCATTAGGGTCCTTCATTTATTGTAATAGAACCTGCCCTTGCAGTCCTTCCTTGTCATACAAATAGCAGTAATTAGGGATATCTCCCTGTTTATGCCCTCCATACCTACTATGTATGTTAGGTCCCTATAATAATAGTGATTCCCCCATTACTATTGTCATTGTATCCCTTATTGTTATTGTTGTGTCCCTATTGTCCCCATATTGTTATTATTGTGCCCCATAGAAGCCCACTATTGTTATTTTTGCGCCCTTATATTATTCTTATTAGGCTTGGTTTGGATATATTTCGACCCCTTAGACTCATATATATAGAAATGAGGTTTTTTCATTTCTATCATCCAGGAATTGTTCATTTGTGTAATGCAAATGAGGTTGCCCCCTCGAAGTGGCTGATCTATAAGCCGTTGATCTATCTTTTCTATCTTTTTGTGAGCTCGTTTCATAAAATTTTGTATTAGAGGTTGGATTCTAGGGTTTCACTACTCTGAACAGGCCATCGTGGCATTATTGCTATAAATTGTTTTCTGCGACATTTTAGATGAGCTAAAAAAAAATTGGTTTAGCCAAAATTGCTCTGAACCTTAGGTTTGAATTTCAGATCTTGTCTCGCTATATTTTCATAAATATGATCCAAGGAAGTTAGGGTTTTTTCAGGATCCATAATTATATCTCAAATAGTTGACCTGGGGAAAAGTGCCATAACTTTTTTTTTTTTCTGAGCATCAAATTTAAATTTTGGAAGAAGTTACAGAACATGGACAAACTTTGGCTTTCTGTGTATGAGTTTTAGATCCTAAGGTCAAAAAAGTGACACGTGGCCTTCGTACAAGCTTTCTCTATTGAACTAGTCTATAATCAGGACATCGTGGGAGATTTGGCATAACGCTTCATTGGAGAATCCAATCTTGATCAGACTCACGGGGTTGGAAAGAGTATTCATAGGGTTACTGCGGGAAGCAATTTCAAACCTTGGACATCCAAAATTACAGAGATACAACAGATTCAATATCGAGCTCCTACAAAGTGGAAAAATGTGTCTAGTTTTTAATTTTTTTTTCATAAGTTTGGTTTGAAAAATTAGTTTGAAAGAATTCAAAGGGCAGAGTGAAGCATTATTATCAGTAATTGGTACCCCAAAGAAAGAAAATGGAAACACATAGTAAGCAAATTGAAAGACCTAGCATGACTCATGAAGAAGAGGAAGAAATGCAACATGATATATCAAAATTATGAGATCAAGTGGAACAAATTTCACTCGCACAAAAAGTAACAGAAGCTAAGATGGATGGTTTAAAGAAAGATGTAGAAGCTAAGATGTATGTTGTGGAAGCTAAGATGGATGGTTTAAAGAAAGGAGTAGAAGCTAATATGGATGGTGTGGAAGCTAATATGGATGGCATGGAAG
The DNA here is from genome assembly GCA_000404065.3 of Pinus taeda. NCBI lineage: Eukaryota > Viridiplantae > Streptophyta > Pinopsida > Pinales > Pinaceae > Pinus > Pinus taeda. The sequence continues at coordinate 178,023 of APFE031189352.1, forward strand.
CTAAGGTGGATGATTTAAAGAAAGGCGTGGAAGCTAAGATGGAAGATTTGAAGACAGATCTCACATAGTTTCTACAAGAAATTCCTACTAATGGTGAAAGGGTAGTAAAGGAAACTCATGATGAGAAAAAAATAAATGTTAATCATGATTTCATAGACTCTATGTTGGATCGAAAAACCACCATGTTCCAAATATCAATATAAGGAAGTTTGATGTCAAGGATCTCGTAACATGGATACTAGATATGGAGCAATTTTTCGATCTCCATAATGTATAAAACACACAAAAGGTATTCATTTCAACTTTATATTTGGAACCAAATCAGTTTGTATGGTATTGATGGATTTGCTCTTGTAAACAAATTGTCACTGGGCTATTTTTACGAATGAAATGATAGCACATTATGAGGATACAAAAAGAAACACTTTCTTTTAGCCAATTGATAAATCTCAAACAAAAGGGTTCAATGATGGAGCACATTGAGGACTTCCAAAAATTGAATATAAGGGTAAACAATATTCCAAAAGAGCATAGGATTGATGTGTTCATAGGAACTTTAAAGGATAACATCCAACATGAGGTTCACCATTGGGAACCTGATTCATTGGAGAAGGTATTCAGGTTGGAAAGAAAAATGGAAAGCAAAATTATGGCAACAAGGAAGCCTACCACTCACAATAATAAAGAATGAAGTGTTGTTGCTCTTAACAATCCACAACCTACAAGGTTTACACCACAACAATTGGAAGAAAAATGAGCAAAAGGGCTTTGTTACAGTTGTGATAGAAAATAGAGTAAAGGTCATAAGTGTGTTGAGAAGAAATTATTTTACATAGATTGTGAAGAGGAGGAAGAAAAGGAACCAGAAACATCAAAAGAACAGGTTATACACTAGGAAAAAACCCTAGAGAAAGAAGAAATGAATCCAACCATGTCTTGTAATGCATTGGATGGAGTTACCACTCCTCAAACTATCAAGATAGAAGGCCATATCAAGAAGAAAAAAGTAATAGTGTTGATTTGTTCAGGTAGTACCCATAATTTTATTCATTGTAAGATAGCCAAGGAATTGGCCTTCCTATGTCAAGCACCAAAGTGTCAAGTGATTGTTGCAAGTGGAGGAACCATAAATTTCTCAGGAAAGTGCCATAATATCAAGCTTTCCATGGGAGAATATGTATTGAATAGACCAATGCTTTCCATTCCAATGGGTGGTGCTGATGTTGTACTAGGAGTCCAATGGCTACAATCCTTAGGTACAATAGATTTTAATTTTCAAGAACTTTTCATGAAATTATATTCAGAAGGAAAGGAAGTTGAGTTAAGGGGTATTGTAGGTAAACCGGGAAATATAACCAGATCTAAGGGAATGACAAATCTTGTAAAGCAAGAACAATGAGACATAATTGCACAATTATGTTCACTAGAGGTTCCCACATCGAAATCATATATTTCTCTAGATCTCCAAAAAGTCTTGGACAATCACTCCAAGGTATTTGAGACTCCCAAAGGCCTCCCACCTATTCATGATCATGATCACACTATTCATTTGATTCCAGAAATTGTTCCTTAAAAAATCAAGCCTTACAAATATCCCTATGCCCAAAAGAGTGAAATTGAACGTATGGTTGCAGAAATGCTAGAGGCTGATATAATTCAACCTAGTCAAAATTCTTTCTCTGCTTGAGTAGTATTGGTTCACAAGAGGATGGATCATGGCGCATGTGTCCAGATTATAGGGAAATCAACAAGCTCATGATTAGAGATAAATTTCCCATTCCTATCATTGATGAATTATTGGGTGAATTGCATGGATCAATTTACTTCACCAAGTTGGATCTTTGTTGAGGATATCATCAACTCAGAATGAAGAATGAAGACATTCCAAAAATAACATTTAGAACTCATTAGGGTCATTATGAGATTTTGGTCATGCCTTTTGGCCTTACCAGTGCACCTTCTACATTTAAAGGTTTGATGAATTCCATTATCAAACCCTTAGAAAATATTTGTTAGTACTTTTTGATGATATACTAATCTACAATAAGTCTTGGAAGGATCATGTTCAACATGTTGACAGGGTGCTCAAACTATTGGAGGAGAAACAATTATATGCAAAAGCTCCAAATGTTTCTTTGGAGTACAAAAGGTGGATTATTTGGGTCATATTGTATCTCATGAAGGTGTTAAGATAGTTGAAAAAGTGAAGTTCACAAGAAGAAAGAGATAGTTTAGATGCATTTTTATCTTGTATATGAATTTTTAAATTAGCTTCATTTCATATTTCCTAAATTTATGTTACAAATATGGGTAGTACATCTCACAGTGTGTGGCCCTATTTGTGGACTTAGCCTTGGAGTAGCATATGTGAGTGCAGCGTAGCCCTTGATGATTAGTAGCCTTTAGGCCAACTCATTTGCATTACGAGTAAACCATTCAACCCATTCCTTCCCTGTTGGGGGATCGGCAGTAGGATTGTAATTAATGACATTTTAGAGTTGTATGAGCCTTTACATCATCCTTTTCATTTATAATTATTGGTATCACATCCAATATCTAGACGTGTTAATTTTATTGGTTGTTTGATTTGTTTCAATAAATATACCCCAGGGGTCTGCACCATAAAGAACATACTTGCTTAGGTACCAAGTCTAAGGGATATCTCTTCGCCAAATTGACTTGATATTTGTAACTGAGTTTATTCCCTTTATGAAATTTGTGTCATATGGATAAGGTAGATCACAACAAGAATGTGCCAACATAAGTAAAATCATGTTAGTGTTGTAGGTGGTTTTTTTCTGGGCTTAGAACCCTTCATAATGAAATTGACTGGAAATCTCTATTTCTGGGCATTGTTTCCTTGAATCTTCTGTCAAGGAAAATCTACCTTCTATCTCTCCTTTTCTTCTATATGTACATAAGAAAATTAGGTGTTTACAGTGAAATTACTAGGTAGTTAAATTAATTATCAGTGCACATTAGTTACATTAATATAATACAATGATATTATTGATAACTTGAATGAAGAAACTTTGGGCTCAAGTTACTACATCATCTTTCCATATCGCATAAAGTATTTTTTTCCTAGGATATGTACTTTTTGTCAATCTCAGTATAGAAAAAATGTACTAATTTTGACTTAAAATGCACTTGATGTACCTTGCCAGCTACCAACTGCCTAGTAACCAATTTGGGCAATTGCTACTCTATTGGAAAAGTTACTAGATATAAGGCTCAAAATCACCCTCCTTGAACAAGGTGTATGTGTCAACCTGTTAGCGTCAAAAAACCATTCCCTTGCTAGCTACCAATACAACTACTCTTGGCCAAGAATCTAAGTTGTTGGGTTCAACGCCCTTGGATTTGTTACTATGGGTTTTCTCCTGCCTTACCTAAACATAAATATTATTTAAGATAGTTGAAAGAATTTTTTCCTGAGTGATCAACACAAAACATAGAAGTGCAATACTTCTAGGTAATCAATGTAGAAACATGTGGGAATGAATTTACTTAACATGTGTAGGGTTATTTGGGAGGATATTATTTTTGAATTTGGAACCAGACTTGAAGCCAAGATTTCATATTATATTAGAGGGTAATTCTAGACATTTTATTAAATCTTGGACTATTATCCTATAATAAAATATTTGGTGTCTCATAAAGTATTGGTACATGCCTTTTGGCTTTATCAAAATATTATAACACAAACACTTACTCCTCTTTTCAATACCTCCAAGAGGATACAATTTCCTCTTTCTTATATAAAATGGAATCTCAAATTTAATGGACCAAAGATATAGATTATAGGGATAGTGTGGATCTCATGCATTTTAGATAATAAAAAAGACACATATGACATACCCAAAAATAAAATTAAACTCTCTATATGTTCCAGTAAAATATGGAGATGTACAATTTTATCAGAGCCCTGTTACAACACAAGGAGTTGTATGGGTTGAAGGAAGAATCGATGCCATCATAAATATAAATTATATTTATTGGGCATGTTGGACTGGCCCAACTTTGAAATCTTCATATTTGGCATGGCCCTAATTTAGAGAACCAACATATGAAAGTTATTCCAAGAAGCTAGATTAAAAAATTTGAACTGTGGTGCAACATGTTTAGAAGCATGATATAAAAGTCTAACCATAAATTCATAGCCCTAACAAAATATGGTTTTCATGTTGGTGATGATTTTATGCTCTGACCAAAATATTAAATGGCTCTTTGGCTTTCGTAAATTTTTTAATATTAAATACCATAAATGTCAAACCTTTACTACAGAAAATAAGGAATATTTAAGTAGTCTTGATGGCTAGTAGTGAGGCAAGCTTGAAATTATTGAAGTTCTTGATGCACCCCATTTGATCAAAACCATATTATGTGGCAGCTTCGTAGATATAATTTCTTTATATAGACAGACTTTATACAAGTGACATAATATTCAAGCTATCATGGTTATCAATTTGGGTGTAACACCTATATACATGTCCCTTAAAATAAGAGGAAAAAGGATTCAAGTTCTATGAAGGGTACATATCATTTTGTTCTCACAAAGTAATGACTTCAAGTTAGTTGAGCACAATGATGTAGAATCGGGAAACTACATATACAAAAAAATCTATGATAGGTTATTCAACATGTTACAGGAGTTATTAGCGAGTTGGTAAGAAGAACGAAATCTCACATGATCATGCATATAAACAAAGAAAATTTTCAAGCTACTTGTGCTACTACTATTGGTTGCATTCCTTTTGTGAGAACTTTTTTGCTAAGAAGAAGACACAATGATTTGTTGTTGTAAGTGTTAGAGAAACCTAAAGCGCATTATTCAATCATGACTCATAAATAATATGAGTCAAAGACTTAAGAATACCTCAACCAACCATTTTCCAAAAGAGTAGCATTCATACATAATTTCAAAAGTGATTTAGATACAAATGGAAAACACAAAACACATACTCTTAAGTGAGCCTCATACCTATATGACACAACAACCATATGGGCGTGTTGAGAGGTTAACAACTTGACCTTCAGATGCGTATTTTATAATTTCTTTGAACATACACACTGAATACATTTTTGAATGATGTGGTTTCCATTATGGTCTTAGACACAGTTCTTCCCAATCTGTGATGTTGCCTCGTTAACCTTCCCTACCTCCTAAGAGAATAGGAAGTTCCCATTTATATTATTATATGATACATGACCTTCCCATTCTTTGATCAGATAGCTAGCTAGGTCATTAATCTTCCCTGATGCTTGTTCATATCATAATGGGTCATTCGTTTAGGGTCTCATAGCTGTGGGAATTACTGGACCTACTTTGAGGACAAGATCTCAACACAAATATCTGAATACCATCATGGAATATTGAATCCATGGAATCAATGTGATTTTAGGAGGGAGAACTCACCTAGGTGGATGACTATTACATCTATACCAGAAACTACTACTACCTTGGTGGTCAAATGCAAATACATTTTATCATGGAAAGCATGCCTTTACCTACCCGCTTTAGGTCCCTTAACTATTTTGAGATTTGACCATATGAACCAAAATCAGAGGAATCCTTTTGCCCACAAACTTTGTTCATTAGGTCCAAGTTTGACATAAGGATTCATTTTGGGCCTCCTTTTCCTTGTTGTGCTAAGTATGAAGGAGTAGGCATTGTCTTTTGGCGACTTCTCCATATTGAATTACTGCAAACTAGTAACTGGTCATGCCTATATCATTGCTCATATATTTTCCAAAATGTCTCTCTGAGGTGTCTGTGAGTGCATAAATGTTGGCCGCCCTTATAGCATGGTTGGTTGTCTAAATATAATAGTTTCCAAACCAATTTTCCTGAGGATTCAGGGCCCCAATATGAAATGCATGCAGTAAGCTCAAGTAAGAGAGGGATGGTTGTGCATACTTTTCCCTTGTCATCTTTTGTGGTAAAGACGCAAGCCATAAGAGATTTAAGGTAGATTGTTGGAGAAATCCTACCACCTTCTCTTCTTGTAGACAAACCAAATTTAAATCCTGAATTGAGAGACAATTTCCTTGAACCATTATTTTTATGTGCAGGTTTGTGGTTCCCATCTATTTCACAAAATAACGTTAATGTAGGTGGGCTGAAAGAGAGTAGGTTCATCACATCCTTCATTAGATTGCACCTACTCTGACCTCAAATGTATTTTGTAATGCATCTAGGCTATTCTTTTCTTTGATGTGCATATGCTCCCCCTTCAAGTTTCAGAGTTCATGATAATCTAGCTTGCATGTTATCATTTGCCTTGGGGCTATGAACCTTAAGCATTGGTGTTAGCAGCATCCAATTCTTATTGTAAGGCTTATATGTGGCCTTTGGGTTAGTTGCATTTGATTCATGCTAATTGGCGGGCATTGAGCTAAGTGTTGGGCTTTAACAAGCTTGAATTATTAAAACTTCTACAACAAAAGCATGTCTTGGATGTTGGAATGTTAGTATCCCAAATGCGTTGGTAGAGAAAATTTGATTTATTTATATATCAATAGAATTTTTAAGTTCTTTGGAATATTTACCTTTGGTGATTCAAATTGGGGTTTTACAACCTTTCAGGTTCATGACATTTGGATAAACCTATCATTCATTCTAGGTGATCCAATAATGACTAGAATTAGCTTAGAAGATTGCAAGAAGCTCAATCCAAATGGAATGATGAAGCTTTATTACATTTGAAGTAGAGAACCATTTAAATGATCGAATGAATACTACAAGGGTGTTCCTGTAGAAGTAGGGGCTAGGTTGTAGACATTTCATGTAAGAATTGGTTTCCCTAAAGTTAAATGTGAAATAAACTTTCTTAGATTTTTGGTTGTTTATATGCCAACCATGTTAATCCATCAAATTTCAATCATGAATCATGATAACAACTTGTGTTAACCTTATTTATAGAATTTTCAAGATCATAACAAGTTATAGAAAGCTATTATCACGATAGAATTGTAGCCACTTATTCTTAAAGATATTAATTAGCTTGTACATGATGGTGTTTTCAATTATATCAGACTTACTTTCATGAAAAATAGATTTATGATTCATAGGGAGACATAGCTTACTTCCTAGGATAATTCCTAGATGCACATCTATAGATGAGATGCACCACACGAAGGTGATTTTACTAATTTGTTAATATGAAGTATCTACTTGTGGGAGTTTTTTTGGTTAGCAAGCGTTTTGTAAGAAAGGCATGTCAAGGGTTGCTTTGATATAAAAAAAAAATGTATTTGGCCATGAATATTAAATAGGGATTGTTTGCAAATACTAGGCTTAACTTACCTCATGATTTGACATTTTTGTTAACAGAGAGTAACAATCTTAGCCATTGGAAGTTGGTACAAGTTCCTCGCATTCTCGTGACATGTCAACCTTGTTTTTGAGGCTTTGTACAACCATTTTACCTATTGGAATTTCACCTAGCATGTTGGTTTTGTATAATATTTGTTGGAAAGGAATATGGCCATGCTTTAGGATCCTAGTAGTGCTATTTAGAAGAATGTTTTTGTTTTGGGGGTTTCTTACAAAGCAAGATGGTTTGGTTTGGAATCTAATAATTAAAGATTTTATGATTAAAGACAGAATGGTTTGCTGAGTGATTACTAGGCCATTTCAGATTAGTAAGGCAAAGTGTTGTTAACGGAGATGTCATATGGATGCCTTATATTAAGGTACCTACAAGAAAAAACAACTTTATCTTGATGACTTGGTGAAGGACACCTTCTTCACATTCAATTTAAACCTTCAACCTTGTCTTCATCCTAAATTTAGATTGGAAAGGGGTGTTGTCTAGCTTAGCTAGTACACATGTTTTCCGACTCTAGAGAGGCACCTTGAAATAGTTGTGTTCACCTTGACTTTAGTATAGCAATAACAACTTTATTTAGTTTATTTTATTTCAGATGCTTCTCTCAGAGTTATTTTTAGGAACTATGAATATAACTTGGACCTTAAAGCAATGCATGCTTCCACTAGGGGATAACCTCATCATGTTCCATAAATGATTCTAAGTTAAAGAATGGTTCTTTCATTCAAATTGATATGTGTTAGTTTGTGCATTAGTTTTAACTTTTTTCTATTTTTAATCCCTCATAAAACATGGTATTATAATTAAACCAACTCTATGTTATAGTCTACTAGGCCTTAAGGGATAATAAGAAATTAAGGGAATGTGAATTTAGAGTTTTTTAATTGGTTTTCTTTTGTTTCAGGTCGGGAGTCTACCTTTCAACAACTACTCATGGCTAACTACTCATAATTCACTTTCTATTCTCGAAGAATGATCTTACAAAAGGAGTGAATGATTGTCACCCATAAATCAACAAGATAGTATTACAAGTTAGCTCAATGTATGATCTTTTCGAAGGCACTATTTTATCTATTCTATTTTTAGTAGGTTAATTTGGTCACAAGGACTTTGACAATGATGTTTGACTTTGTTATATGCAGAAAATGTATCAAATTATATATCTCCCAAATTTATCTATTATGCACATTTCGCAAATGCATTTATTGCCATAAATATTCATTATAGCAAATGTGTCATTGATTTCCATAAATACGCATTATAGAAACTGTAAAATATACTTTCAAATTAACAAGGACTACCATTGCCTTGAATCCTTGTTAAAGTAGGGATTATTTATTTCACCTTTGTCTGTGGCATTTTGGTCGATGACAATTTTGATATTGGATTGTATCAATGGTTTTAGTGGTGTTCATTTTGTTTGTTCCTTTTCTTATTTTCTTCCTTTTATTATTTTAATGAGGACTCGATACAATATGTGTTTTAGGGAAGAGGTGCAAATTTAGCAACAAGGGCTTGTTAGATTTCTTTGAAGAATTGAAAATGTTGGTGGAAGGCGATGGAAAAGATAATAGATCCACATCCATCAAACAGCAAGAAGAAATAGTGTATGCATTACCATGCATATGTTGATGTGCATGGATTGATTCATAGTGGTGCTAATTATTACTTTATATTAGTAACTAGAAAAAAAATGAGTGTGGTTAGGATAACTATAATGTGTCTAGGGAGTTCAAAATTAATCATGTGGGTTACCTTATTCACTAGGTTTAGGGTAACAATTTACAACATATTTACTAGGTTTAAGGTAACATTATACAATTTTGAATCTGTGAATTAATAAAAACAAATTAATATCATGTAGGATTTTCAGTACAAACTTAGCATTTAGCTGTGACAAAATAATATCAACTAAAATTCAATTGTATTATATTTTTGAGTATAATTAAATATCATTCTTATAGAGAACTTTATATGCACCGAGTGTGTTTCCTTGTGTTTACACAACTAATAGAAAAGCAACTCTCTCATAGTACTAGTTAACTAGACTAAAAATAGATTTACAGTGAATAATAGAGTTAAGGGAAGTATGAGCCAAAAATAGTTGAGAAGCGATGAGAGAACTCATACTTATGAATCATAACTCTAGAAGTACAATAAACCCCAAAATAGGTTCCAACCACAAAAAATAAGATTTTATTAGGCTCTTTACAACCCAATAGGACAACAATGTTGTAAAACTTTATTTAATATAATGTAATGTAAATTTATCTCCACTTGCTCAAATTATTTTAATATCCCCTGAATAAAAATTTAACATACAAAAGATATTGTAATGTTCATAAATGATGAATGTAAACATTTAAATGACAGACTCAATAAAAAATTCTTCCAAAGTATATACCCATCCATATTAGGTTTAGAAATCCATATGAAAAAGTTTTAAATTACAAATTTCCCTATTAAAAATAAATCTATACTTATGAAAATGAATATATTTAACTATAATTTATTATTTACTATAATTTAAATAAGTCTTTCCCTACAAATTTATGGCCACAAAATAATAGAAATTTTTGTTTTAATAGTTATTTCACTAAACACTATTTTAACATTAAAAATGTGATATATAAATACATATAGAATAAAATAATAATTTTAAATATTTATTAATTTATATAATTAAACTACACATAAAATGATTATTCTTACTTATCATTTGATAATTATATTATATTGATTATTTTATAGTTATTATCCTATTATGATTATTTATTTATGCTTCCCTCATTGAATTCATAAAGAGTGTCTGTGAATAAACTTCAAAGTGATAGAAAATGAACCTATAGAATTGAATCATAGAGAGCTCTCCTTTCTCTTCAGTTTCCGCCGGGACCCTTGAAGACCCGCTGAGGATCGATCGAACAATCACTTCGTATTGACAATCTGCACGGCAGGGGGAGCCTTCGAACAGGCACCTGAGGAACTGGAACTGGGACATCGGGACATGATTCATTGAGTTACATCCTGGAGGTAAGGGAAGCGAGGGACAAGTGGAGTTCATGTAAGTGGACTGATTTTGAAGACTTTTTTTCATTGTCTCCGATTCATGGACTTGAGAGGCACGGAAAAGACCATTGAGGGCCCTATCTCTCCTTGAAGGTACGCTTCCGCTAATCGGATTAGCTCCAGCGCTACGAGACAGGAAAAAGCCCTGACCGACGTACTAACAACCTTTCTTCCTCCTTGCCCCTCCGTCTCTTACTGCTTTCTATAGCTCGGCTCCAGTGGCTCCACTTTGGCCGGTACTTTCCTATTCATAGGTGGCTCTCGCCGATCTTCCTACATGCTGAAAAGGGAGATGACCGACCTTGAGCGGTGGGGGGGCATATTTCTATGTAATTTTCCATTACTCTAATGAAATAGATGGTGACAAGTTTACATATCTAAATAATATAATGAGTTTTAATATAATATTAGATTTAATATTAAAATGAAATTGAATATTAATATTAAATGTTTAATATTAAGATATTATTATTTAATATTATTAAGTTTAATAAATTTTGATTAATGTAATACTAAGTTTAATATAATATTAGGTTTAATATATTATAAGATATATAATATAGTGCTATAATACAAAATATTATATTATTTTTTTTGTTTTCCATGGCAACAAAGGTAGTAATATTATTAGCTAGTACCTCGCAGGGACTATAATGTTTGCCTCATAGTCAAGTTGCATTGATTACGCATTATTGGGTTGTGTTTTTACATTTTTAACCAAAATTTGGTGAAAATCCTTAATATTTATATATTTGCATCAAATAAAAAATGATTTTTGAATTTTTAGTAGATGTTATTTCTAATATCCCATTGGTTGAGGAATTCTAATGGACATAATTCCCTTGGTGGAGGGCGTTTTATTTTCATTTTTTCCAGTGCCTGACAATTCATTTTAAAATTAAAATGAAAGTACTTTTGTGAGTGGTCATTGCATTGGTGAGTGCTCTGATATTGAGACTATTATGTTAGCACTGTACTCAATGATGCAAGAATTTATGTGGCTGTAGCACAATATTATGCTAGCACTTTGTTCAATCATGGGAGAACTTATGTCGTTTCAGGTTGTTTACATAGGCCCTGAGGTGTGTTTGAACAAATATCGAATTAATATTAATATGTTTCCTTGTACAAAGGATAAAATCGGTGTTAAAGAACTGGGGTCCTTTGCATAGTGAGTGTTGTGAGACTGATGAACAATGCGGTAATTGGTATAGTTGTGTTGCATGAAATATTTACGATGAGGAGGATGGAGTATGTCGGAGAGAACTGGGAGTATTTTGCATAGGCAGGGGTTCTCTGACACTCATGAGGGTGTAGAGGGAGCTAGAATCATTTTTTTTAACAATTATTGTAATCATGGGAGTATAACAACTACTCTTAGTATGCAATATTAAATCAATCATGTTTTCCATTTGCTTGACATGCGGTTGGCAGGCACTATTATGTCAATGCTCTACTCAATGATCCGAGAACTGATGTGCTTGTAGGAGTTTTTGCATAGGTCCTTCGAGGGTTCTTAAAAAATCTCAAATTAATATTATTAGGGAGTATGTGTTAGAGAAATGAGGTTCTTTTGCATGCACGAGGGTACTAAACAAACTTTGTTTTCAATCCATGTGAAGAAGAAGTGTTGTGCCATAAAATGAAGGGAGTCAATTCAATATTTGCATTGAAAGAAGTTGGTACATGTTAGTCATTGGTGTTAGTTTAGTACTTGGTTCTCCAAATGTGTAGAAGGCTTTGTGAAAGGTTTATTAAAATAAAAAATATACAAGTCCCTTTTTAAAATATTATTTAGGAACATTTTTCGCAATTACAGAAATAGTTGTGCAAAAGAAGTTGTGTGAACATGGTTGTGTTGAGCAGTTTATTTTGAGGTAGCATGTGTGGAGTACAAATGCATTCATGTAGTGCTTTGACTATTCCAAAAGTTTTGTGCAAACTTTATTAAAATAATAATTATACAAAACTGTTTTTTAATTCTTATTTAGGAATGTGTCTCATAATGTATGTTCATTAATCAATATTATTTTCGAATGTCAATGAATAATCAAACAACATTATTGAGTGAAAAATTAGTTGTGTGGAGGTGGTTGTGCGTGTGCAGATGTTATGCGAAATATTTTGTAAAGTTTATTAAAATAATAAATATACAAATCTCTTTTTCAAGTCCTATTTAGGGACGTATTTCACAATGTATTCTCACTAATTAATATTAGAGTTGAATGTTAATTACTGAGGGCGTTATTGAGTGCGGAAGTAGTAGTGCGGACAAATTTGTGTAGAGGTGGTTGTATGTGTACCGCAATTATGTGAAGAAAAAATTCATGTGCATAATCTGTGCGAAATGAGGGTAGTGGGGAGGTATATTTTAATTGCAATGCATTTTGATATTAGTAGATTGTGCACATAAGAAGTGTTTATTTTATTATTAATAGATTGTACGGAGTGTGGAAGTTCATTCAATGAAAACTTGGGAGAGATTTGCACAAAATGGATTGTGTTGTTTGGAGGTAGCATGTTTGGAGAAAAAATTATTTTTCCAATGTTTATTCAAATAAGAAATATACAAATATCTTAATTGATTATTATTTAGGAACGTATTTTGCAATGAATTGCTTTTACCCACGATATCTAAGGCCCGCATTTATTAATATCAACTTAAAATTTCAACGAGTGACAAAAAGGGTATTGTGGAATTCAGAAGTAGTTATACAGATGAATTTGTAGAGAGGTTGTTGTGTATTTGTGGTGGTTATGTGGAGAACAAATACATATGCAGAATGAGAGATGTGCAGGATTTGAGGGAATTAGGGGACGGGGGAGAGATATTCTAATTTCTTATTTAAATTTAGAGTACATATGCTTTTGCGTTATTTTCAAAGTATACATTACTATTAACATTTTAATTCTTTGAAAATCATGTTTGTAATAGCTTGTGTAAAATGCAGAGGTTTGTACAATGAAATATTGAGAGATTTTTGCAAATAAATGAATTTTCTCCATGGTTCTACACATATGCACATATGCATTTGTGTTATGTTGAAAGTATATGGAAAACATGTTTCTATATTTGATTTTTTAGTGCTTATGCAATTTTTTGAATGTGTGGGTAGGTGTGTAGTAAGTGATTTGAATGCTAAGACATGTTGTATTTAACTATAGTTCTGTTTTCTTTTAATCAAAGGATAGACATCAAAAAATAAAAATACAGATGTAGGCTGTATCTTTGTCGCATGTTTCAAATGGAAAATAATGGCAGGTTGTGATTTCCAAGGAACGAAGTCTACAAACATTTGAAATAGTTAGTATAGTGAGGGGAAAATGTTATTTGCAGTGACATAAAAAATAACTCACTACATTCTAATTGTTATATTTGTGAATTAATAATAATAATAGTAATAAAAAACATTGGAATGATAGAGATATCTGAATGCCAGCCTTATCTCCGATACAAATATTTGGTGTCATAAAGGTGGTAATTTATAGGGAAACGAGTTGACAAGCATTTTGAAATCGTCAAAAGAGGAAGGAAGGAAGCTATTTGCTAATATCGATAAGACCCTTTTTTAATTGTTTATGTATTTTAGTAGCAGATCATGTAGTGTTTTGTCTTTGCAAATTTCTTTTAAGAGATTGGAGTAATGTTTTACCTTTTGTTGCCTTGCATAAACTATTATGTTTGAAGATGAGCTTGCATTTTCAATGGTGTCTCAGTGAAATTCCTGTTAAATATTAGATGATAGCAATAGTTCCAAAATGTAGAAGCTCTGCAATATTGTAAGCTTTTAAATCGATTCACCTTAGTTAGTTTCATGTTCACATTTAGTAGTTTCTTAGCCGATTATCATGAATACAATTAGCTTGAACTTGTTTTTTATGGTTAATTTAAATTTCTTATGACACATATAACATTGATATTAAATCAGTGGATTGTGATTAGCTTTAGTTTAATGGATTTCTAATTATATGGCGTGACATGTGTAGTCGTTTTGATGCAGTTAATAGTATATGCATTTGTGTTATGTTGAAGGTATGTGATTGTGTTATTTTTTGTCCCTTGACTTGTGTAGTTTAATCAAACTCATTGGTTTTTTATTCATTTATAATCGTTTTGATGTATGCTCTCTTATTAACAGAAAACATTCAATTGATCATATATACTGATATGCATAAGGCATCAATGTTTCTCATCTTTGTTCCACACATGCTTCATCACAGATCTATTAAAAGGAGACTTAATGTAATATTGCATGATAGTAATAAGTATTTAATCGAGAAAATATTCATTATGTATAGTTTAGAAATTTCTTTTAACAATTGTGCCTATTACATTATGAATTAAAGTTTTTTTTTTGAGTAATTAAATTATTTTAGCATCCGCAAAAATCAAAGGCTTTAAAATTAAATCCGTTTGTGATTGCATGTCAAATTTTGCAAGAAATGGGTTTGTCAAGTCATTTGTAAATAAAACTTCGTTTGGCTTTAGAAAGTAGTAGGGAGAAACTCTCAGGCCAGTTCATCATAGAAGGTAACTTTACTATTTGTAGCTATTATTGATAGTTTTATGAGTCTTCAAATTTGACAAAAAGTATCTCGAAGTTAAAACTATCAACTTTGAGTAATTAAATTATTTTCACATTTGTAAAAATCATAGAGTTTAAAATTAAATCCATTGGTGCATAATAAGGTTTCCACAACATCGTACCTACATGTCAAATTTTGTGAATGTCATTACGCACTTTACTATTTGTAGCTATTATTTATAGCTTTACATGTCTTCAAATTTGACCTTAAAAAAAAAAGGAAATTTCGGCATGATGCTAATAAAATATAGCTGTAATTTTTTGTAACTTGAGGTTACAATTGTCAACTTTCATGATCTTCGATGTCAATCAGTGTCAATAGTCATTCTGTCAGATTTCTATTAAAAAAAGAAAAGAAAAGAAAAGGTTTGAATATATAGAATTTCATCTCTACTATAGTGATTTTCTAATGCAACCTTCTACCAACCCCAACAAGAAATTATCCACTAGATGTTAGAGGATAAGAAGAAGAAGCAGGTTGCTTCTAGAAGTTACAATGACACTTCTGAAAAGGACATAGTTCATCGTATAGGGATTGTTCTGATTGTGAGAGCCAGGAGTTGAGAAAGTGTTGCGAGTAGTGATGATGATGAAGAGAATCTTCCTAGTATTGGAAGTACATCTCTCACTAAGAGGGAGTGGGTAATTATCTAGCTTGGGAGGTACTCCAAGCCCTAGGGTTTAGGTTTTGGAGGGAAAAACACCACAAAGGAATCTTTTGGGCTTAGAACCCAAGAGTGGGGTTTTTCACCCATTTTGATTTGGGCCGAAACCATGATGGGGGTATGACATGTCATGGATGAGGATGATAGTTCTCAATGATATGATTACAAAACATCAAGAATCATTTGGATCCGAGTTCTCATTAGAGAGAAATGAATTTTTGGAGTTAACAAGGTAATTATTGGTTACTAATTCACGTAGGTTTGGTGTAAAAACGCTCCAATAGATGTGTCTCTTCAAGATTCACTGGAACCCTTTTATGTCTCTAAATACAAGGTGTATTAGAGTCATTTCATTATCCAAGTTTGGGAAATACGCACCAAAGGGAGATCTGAAATTTTTGTGAACACTAAGCCACAACAAAAGCAGGCAGTGGACAACAAAAGGAGGCAAAGGTACAATTGTAGATGACAAAGTGATTTAGGTTCCATCGAGGGTGGTTTTCAGGCTATTTGAGGCATGTTTTAGGGCTTTTCTTGGGTGTGTTTACAAGGGAGAAAGGCCACAATTGAAAGGAGCAAGGGAATGTTGTTTTAAGGCAGATTGGGACACTATTTTTGGAGGACTGAAGCTACAGTCAACTATTGGGTTAGGCCGTAGGCCATAGCCAACAATTGGAGGCCCTTAAAGGTTGCTTCTAGGTTGACAGAGCAAGAAATGAAAAGTGTATACATGGAGGACCTCTTCTAGGGTGAATCACATACTTTTAGAGGCTTGTATAGCTGACTATGTGTTGGGTGGAGGGCAATGTGGTCTGCCCAAACCAGTGGTATAGAAATATAGTAGTTAAATAAGGAGAAATGATAGTATTTGGAGATGTGTATTGGGACAATTTTAGGAATAGATTGGATCATGTTTATTGTATCCTTTTTATTACAGGTATATGACATTTTAAGGTGGTGAATTTCCATACTAGGAGAAGATTCAACAGTAAGCGGATTGGGTGCCTTAGAGTTGATTGGAGGGAAGTGTGTTGGCTACCCAAAGTATCACTAGAGCAGTAGACAAGAAGGACGTTGTTGTGTGATTGGGTGAAGTTTGTAGCCTAAATAGCAACATTTTGATGGATGAAATTGATTGCTCGATTGATAGATTGGAGCTCAGGAATTGGCCAGCCTAGAGTAGTTTGATGAGCTAGTGTTCATTGTAGTAGACGTGACTTTCAATAGTGATATGAGGCAGCCCTCTTGGAGTCTCGATGTGTAGATGCCTTGATGGGCTAAGGCACCACTAGTGAGAAGTAAGGGAGCGAAGGATTGGAAGGAAAAGATACAACATAGAAGCTACAACAACATTTGTTGTTATATCATGTATACCATATACTATTGTATTATTCAGATTTGGTTTAATATAACAAATATTGGTGATTGTACATTATTATACAATTTCCTTTAAAACTGTGTATATTGTACATATGTGATTTACTTCTTTATATTTCCATTGTGAAAAGTGGTTTATGGTTGTGATTCTTGGTTTGGTAGTTTCAATGATTTTAGCACACTAACCTAGACCCAATGTTGGCTTATATGGGCCCGACCCAGGTTTGGAAGAGTTATTTAGCCAAACAAGTCCCACAGCTACTAGCCCTTTTGGTAACAGCACGTGGAGCGTAGACTGAGGTCTCACCCGAGGTAGTACGCTAGGGTGTTGGAACCAGGTTTCTGCACCCTTGGGATATCTTGATGTGGTTTGGAGGTTTTGCGCACTGTTCCGTGGCTTCGTGCCACTTTGCTTTGCGTAGATCCAATCCTAGAATACTCCTTGATACTTATTAATGCATTGTTTAGAGATTCAACCTACTTTTATGGTCTTCAAGTAAAAATTTAATAGAACTAACAAGTTCATGCATTTTAGAATAGAATCAGATTCACATAAATGCATAACATGAGCTTACGCTCATAGATCAAATAGTTATCTTAAACATATGTTAACCAGATCCACGATAGTTCAGATTTAACATAGAATTTCAGAAGCAACTTATCTTTATTCACTTTCTTCACTAATACATCCAGATCCGTATTGCACACTTAGCTACAGGGGTCCATGCACACAGCTGCGGACTCTTCCAGGCCTCTGTGCACATAGCTGTAGAGCCTCTATCTACTACCCAGAGCCCTCGACTCGGACTTACAAACGCTTCAAAACTTCTTCTCAACAACCCATTACATAACAGATCTAAGATTACATAACAAAAGCTATCTTCTACCCATAGAGCCTCACTTTATTTATATCTTCCTATGGTCCCTAGATCAACTTACTTCCTATTATTTTATATTATTTCTTGGGCGGACAACCCTTTGACTCAACCATTTACATTTCGTGCTCCACATATTTCAGAGTTTTACAATATTTTTATCCTACATAGTGGCTCTTAACCCCAAAACTATTACGCGGGACCTCTTCTACCCAACATTCCCCCAACACAATCATCATGACTTATCTCAAGTCACTCGTCGGTGCAGTGTGACACACTACCTTGGCTTCGTTGTTCACCTTCCTTTGAGTGACAGTCATCATCCTGCTGCTCCTTCGTTGTCTCCTCCAACGCTTCGTCCAGCTCCTACTTCATTGTTTCTACCACTTCTTGCGACCAATAATGCTCATTCTGCTGTGCTCGGTTAACGCAGAAGACCCCCTCATAGGATTTTAGCTCGAGTGGGGGAGCTGCATATGGGACCTCCTTGTACCACTGCAGCCACTTCCTACCTTCGTATCTGATCTTTGCATTGTCTCCTCCAACTTGTGTTGCAATTTTGCAAGACCTTTGCTACTGTCCGCATGATCCCAATCCTCACGGTATATCAAGGACGAGATATTAACTGCATTTCTACCAGTGGTCTCCGTCTTTCCATCCCTTCTCTTCTCTATTGTAGTTCGTCAGCCTTCCCCCGGGCGAGGCGGTGACATCCGAACCAATTCTGCTCCGTGCCTCCAATTTTCTGGTACATACCCTACAGTTGATGGTGAACATAGCATGGCGCCCATTGCTGTCAACACCATGTTCCCCAGAGAGCCCTGCCTTTTGTTAGAATATTATATATTACGGAGCAATGGAGCACATAAGATATTGCAGAAATATAAACACAGAAAACGCACAAAACAGGAGAGACACAGATATACGTGGTTCACCCAGTTTGGGCTACGTCCACCCCGAACAGCCAGCCCTTCCTTTCTATTATCCAGTAAAATGAAGAGACATAACCTACAGCAAATCCGCTGTAATATCCTCTGTCTTCTCTCACAGTCTCACCTCTTTGTTTCTCGCTCACACAGAATACATATCTATCTCACAGCCTCAAATACAAATGCCCTCATACAAAGAGAGGGGTTGCCTTCTAGGGAAAAAAACCCTAAACTAAACATAAGTTCTACCGTCAGATCATCCGCCTAATGAACGGCCCAGATTGACTAGAAATTACTATACTTTTACAAGGCAATTTTACAGTTGTTTTTAGCTTCGGGGGCGCTTCCCCCGAAACCCCTCGCTAGGGGGGGGCTCCCAAAGGTCGTAGCCGCCCCCCCTGGACCCCCCCTACAACAAATATTTTATGGGCGGCATTGTCGCCCCCATTTTGAACTAGGGTCCAATGTGGCGGTACTTTTGAATATAGAAGATAATCAGGCTCCACACCCAATAATATCCCACTTGGAGACTGATTGTAGCAACTCCACTGTTGCTCCATTTGCTAGACAATGACTCCTCTTTGGACTCGGTTGTTTCTCATCTTCATCATCATCCTTGAAGACCAACTGAAACTGAGCATATTCTCAGTTTCTCCCTGGTTACAACTTTTGTTAGCATATCTACAGGGTTCTGGCTAGTGTGTATCTTTTCCAGCTTCAACTCTCCATCTTCCAACACTGATCGTATGAAATGGTACTTGAGCTGTATATGTTTCGTCCTAGAATGAAATGTTGAGTTCTTTGCAAGATGAATGGCACTTTGACTATCACTGTATAACGTGCCCATATCATGCTCCTTACCCAATTCACCCATAAACCTTTGTAACCAAATCATTTCCTTACTAGCCTCTGTAGTAGCAACATACTCTGCTTCTGTTGTTGAAAGTGCAACAACACTTTGGATTTTGAAACCCAACTGACAGTTGTTCCACCAACAGTGAATACATATCCTGTAGTGCTCCTCCTGTTCTCTCTGTCACCTGCCATATCTGCATCAACATATCCCTGTAGAGAAATGTTTGAACCACCAAAGCATAATGCTTGATCTGTGGTACCTTTCAAATATCTGAGAATCCATTTCACTGCCATCCAATGTTCCTTTCCTGGATTGTTCATGTACCTGCTTACAACTCCCACTGCATGTGCAATATCAGGCCTTGTGCAGACCATTGCATACATTAAGCTTCCAACTGCTGATGCATATGGAACTTTAGACATATAATCCATGTCTTCTTGGGTCTTTGGGCACATTTCCTTACTAAGTTTGAAATGGCTAGCAAAAGGTGTACTAACTGGTTTTGCATTGTGCATGTTAAATCTTTTCAACACCTTTTGTATGTACTCATTCTGAGACAATGTTAATTTACATTTTTTCCTGTCTCTAGTTATTCTCATACCAAGGATTTGTTTTGCAGCTCCCAAATCCTTCATTGCAAATGAATTTGCCAACTTTCTTTTGAGCACATTTATTTCTTGCATGTTAGATCCTGCAACAAGCATGTCATCTACATACAATAACAATATAATATAACTGCTATCATTTTGTTTCAGATAAACACAATGATCAGAGTGACATCTAGTATAACCTTGTTCAGACATAAACTTGTCAAATTTTAGATACCACTGCCTTGGAGCCTGTTTTAAGCCATACAAGCTCTTCTTCAACCTACACACTAGTTTATCCTTCCTTTCACTTCATATCCTTATGGCTGCTGCATATATATCTCTTCCTCCAAATCCCCATGGAGAAAGGTTGTCTTTACATCTAACTGCTCAAGATGCAAATCTTCAGCTGCTACAAGACTCAAAATAGTTCTGATTGAAGTCATTTTAACAACAGGAGAAAATATTTTATCAAAATCAATACCTTTCTTCTGTGCAAACCCCTTCACCACAAGTCTAGCTTTGTACCTCTGTTTTCCTCCATCTTCTTCCTTCAACCCGTAAACCCATTTATTCTTCAATGTAGTTTATCCTGCAGGCAACCTGACTAAATCCCAAGTCTGGTTATGCATTAAGGAGTCCATCTCTTCTTCCATGGCTGCCTCCCACTTCTTCCTGCTTTCAACCTGCATTGCTTCTTCATAACATTCGCGTTCACCAGAATCAATCAACAATAAATAATATAATGAAGGAGAGTATCGTTCAGGAGGTCTACTTATCCTGGTAGATCTTCTAACACCACTTTTAGGTGTTTGGGGTGCCTGTTGTAGTTGCGATGGTTGTTGTTGTTATGGTTCTTGATTATTATTATTTTCAGGCACCTTTACTTTTTCAGTGATTTCATCAAGAACTGCATATTCCTTGTTTTCCTTTTCTTGTTTCTTTTCCTGCAACTGATTCTTAGACAAGACCTTTTCATTGAATATTACATCTCTGCTCCTAATGATTTTGTGATTTTCATAATCATATAACCGATAACCAAAATCATTAACACCATATCCAATAAAGGTACATTTCTTTGACTATGCTTCAAGCTTTGTTCTATTTTCTTTATCAATATGGACAAAGGCCTCACAACCAAAAGTCTTTAAAATAGAGTAGTTTACCTTTTTACCTGTCCATGCTTCCTCTGAAACACCACCATCCAAGGAACTTGAAGGCCCTCTATTTATTAATAAATAGCAGTATCTACAACATCTGCCCAATACTGTAAAGGCAATCCTGCATGCAATCCCATGCACCCTACACACTCCATGATTGTTTTGTTCATCCTTTCTGACACACCATTTTCTTGTGGTGTTCTTGGAACTATCTTCTCTCTGCAAATTCCATGCTCTAAAGAATACCTATCAAACTCTTTACTGCAATATTCACCTCCATTGTCTGATGTAAGACACTTCAATTTCTTCCCTATCTCAATCTCAACCAAAGCTTTCCATTTCTTGAAAGTATCAAATACATCATATTTATTCTTAATACAATAAATCCAAGTTTTTCTAGTTGCATCATCAAAAAAAGTAACATAATAACGAGAG